>JASJOG010000415.1:50000-190656 GCA_030142905.1 Heliopora coerulea | reverse complement strand
GTTGTGAAGAGCTTAGAACCATGCAACGAATCAAGGCATTCACGGACGGATAGTAATGAGAAAACTTCTGAAAGAGTGGCATCATTTAGTCTGGCAACACAGCCATGTTTAGAAATCTTATAAAACATCTGAATTGAGTTCCTAAACCACTGCATCCCTTTAATAATCTTTGTATTGTCTCACCAGCCTCCGTCGGTTCTAGCAGCGCTACCCAAAATTCAGTGTCCTTCACTAGACTTCAATCTACCTAAGATCAAGGGTTTCAAAATCGCTGCTCTCAGTATAACTAGTTTACTCAGACATATAGACGAGCTTCATGTTTAAATGTTTAACAAAACACTAGATATATTAATAGTCAACGAAACTCGCCTTGACGATACTTGTCAATCTGAGTTTCATATCGATGACTACTTTGTTATTACGAAGAATAGAAAAAGACAGGGAGACGGGGTTGCAATATATAGACGTGACCCAACAGACTTCATAAATAGAAAAGATCTCCAAAATGAAAATTTGGAATTCTTGTGTGTGGAAATTAGAAGACCAAAGACAAAGCCATTTCTTGTTAGTACGTGGTATAGGCCACCAAACTCTCCTATTAATCTCTTTGTAGATTTCAAAGCTATTCTTGAAAAAATTGAATCACTAAACATTGAATCACACATTCTAGGAGATTTTAATTCTAATGTGGCAACCGCCTCCCCAGATGGATATACTACAAAATTACTTGAACTTTGTGATTTATCTCAATACTCTCAGTTTATTAATGAACGCATCCGAGTGACAAGAACCACATCTACTTTAATAGACCTTTTCCTAACGAATGAACCTAGTAAATTTATTACATCCGGTGTGTCACATACTGGTCTAAGCGACCATAGTTTAATATATGAGGCCAGTAAGCTTTTAACGCCCTCGGTTAAGCCAAAGGTCATAAAATTTAAAAGTTACAAGCGTTTCGATTTGGCCTAAAATCTGGCGGACATTAGCCAAGCCCCATGGGATCAGGCTGAATCTTATAATGACCCCACACAAGCATGGCAGCTTTGGAAAAACATGTTTTTAGAAATCGCTAACTGGCATACTCCTACAAAGTCGAAATGTGTTCAGAACTCATCTACCCAGTGGTTAATCTCCGAATAAAAAATATATTATGCACGAGAAAGACCTATTGAAACGAATTGCAATCATTCAAAACACAGAATCCGACTGGACAGCCTACAAGTGTGCTAGGAATCATGTAAATAAATCTGTAAAATACAGTAAAGCTCATTACTGCAGTTATTTCTTTTCTATATATTCCAGGGATAGGCGTAAAACGTGGAAAGGAATAAATTCTATCCTGTCCAAGAACAATAAATCTCGCGTTGAACCTGCTACGTTGGAGGTAAATGGAGCTACATTGCAAAATCTATTCGATATTGTAAAAGCTTTCAATCAGCACTTTTTCAATATCGGGCTGGAGCTAGCTTCTTCCATTCCATCACCAACAACTGATTTCAGAAATTATGTTAAACAAACAAATTCAACTTTCGAATTAAGGCAATTATCACATTCTGAGATCATTGAGATTATTAATAATTTGCACATTAATAAGGCCAGTGGCCTTCACACTATTCCAGCTAATCTGTTAAAATACAGTGCCAATTATGTCTCTAAATCCTTAACACATATTTTCAATCTGTCTATAGATATAGGAATTTTACCCTTCGACTGGAAAAATGCTGCAGTATCTCCAATTTTTAAAGTTGACTCAAAACAGATCCTACTAATTATCGTCAACTTTCGGTACTTTCAGTTACAATCAAGGTACTTGAAAGGGTTATATTTAATCAGGTATATAATTACCTAACCGTAATAACATTTCTGCAAAGTTCCAATCAGGTTTTAGGTCTTTACATCAATTGTAACGGCACTATTGGATGCCACAAATGAATGGTTACTGAACATTGACAATGGCCTAATTAATGCCGTCTTGTTCCTCGATCTCAAAAAGCTTTTGATTCTATCGACCTCGACATCCTTTTAACAAAACTAAATCTTTATGGATTTCAATCAAAAGCATTGGTGTGAGTTGCAAATTATCTTTCTAACTGCACCCAATAGAAGCAAGTCCAAGGAGTGCTATCCGATTAATATGCTGTCAAATGTGGAATACCACAAGAATCAATTCTTGGTCCTTTGTTTTTCTTATTATATATTAATGGTTTCCCTAATTGTGATTTTTCATCCAGAGTAAGTTACGTATGTACGCTGATGATAATAATCTTACTTATGCCTCAGCCGACCAAACTGAGATTTTTCACTCACTAAACTGTGACCTCGAGACCATTCACGAGTGACTGAAAGCAAATAAGCTCAGTTTAAATGTTACCAAAACCAAATATATGCTAATTGAGACTCGTCAAAAAGTCTCATCTATGCAATCTAACTTGGACCCAAGTTCAGATGTCAAACTCATTGAACGAAAGAGACTTTTCAAGTGCCTTGGTGTTAATCTTGATAAAATTCTCTCTTGGAAGTCACACGTAAAATCCATATCTAAGAAAATCGCTAAGGTACTTGGAGCATTACACAGATTGATATCATTTGTGACTCAAGATATTCTAATAATAATTTACAAATCATTGATTTTACCCCATTTTGATTATTGCAGTGAAGTATGGGGTAATTTGGGTAAAATACTTGCAGCTGATTTTCAAAAGTTGCAGAAGAGAGCTGCTAGAATCATTACCAGTTCAAGCTACGACATAAGGTCCAACAATATATTAGCTACATTAAATTGGAAGAAATTAAACTGAAGACGGCTATCACAGCTTGCTTCCATGATTTGCAAATGTAAGCATAATAAGTTGCCCGTTTATGTAAGTGATATATTTTCTACAACTAGCCCATTGCACAACCACAATTTGCAGTGGCGTAACTTGGAATTTTTAGTGCGGGTGCAAGACTTAAGATTTTCCGACAAATGGGCGTGGTCATGTGGCGTGGCCACAAAAAATGCCATATTTAATAACTAACCTACATTACAATAAATCATATCTACTCATTCTTACATGCACCAATACACAAATTCATCTTAATTTGTCCTATATTACGTCTTTCCGAATTAAGATCATGATTAAGAATTAAGATCATGACAGGAATTTCGCGATATAATTATCTCAACAGCTAACACCCAAATTTCCGACAGAGGACTACAATTTTCCGACAGATGACCATACTTGTGTCGTGTGGGGGGGGGCGACCGCCCCCCCTGCCCCCCCTATAGTTACGCCACTGACAATTTGAGAAACTCGAATCACGCCTAGAGAAAGTTGCGCAGCCAGGCACGAAAGTTAGCACGAAATCATAATTCCTGCTTAGGCTGCAATTTCAATTCCATACATATAACGGTCACACGACTCACTTTGAACATCTCCGAAGAACAACCCATCTGGCTTTCCAGTTTCTCCTTAAATTCGCTGAGCGAAATCCGCTTGTTTATAACCATTTCCACTGCAAGAAATAGGAAAATACACGTTAGACGGCTGAGAAATATTATTCACCTCAACACTATGGTGTGCAGTCCAAAGTTCAAATAAGACTTTTGAAAACATCGTTGAGGATGACAAACACAACGAGTTTTACTGTTAGTCACAAGTGACATAACTTTTGGTTTTCACTACTGTAAGCATATTGTATGCAAATGTTTTCGCAGACAATCCGGCTGATCCCGCCATGCAAGAAAGAGTTAGCTCTTTCTGATCCGAGAAGTCTTCCCTTGACGAGTAAAATTGTCAGGTGTTAGGAGCTGATTACATGGGAAAATTTCAGTCTGGCAGACCGGGTTGAGAAAAGTCCCGATTACATGAAATATTTCAGCCCGGGCTGAAACTGAAATCGGAAGTGAACCCTAGTAGGAGTTTGTCGGTGGCCTTTGTTGTTTTGGCATTTTACATCTTCGTACGTGCGTCAATCGTCTTTTTAGCCAGGGCTGAAGTTTTTTCGTGCAATTACATGAGATTTTTCAGTCGGGGTAGCTCAAACCGGGATGAAACTCTCACTGCGTAATCGTGAGCTCCTCACCTGAAGGGGAGGCTAAGATCTCAGCCCAGGGTGAAATTCTCAATGTAATCAGCCCTTTACGCAGATTAAAATTGTCCGGCGTCAGCTAAAGTAAAATTTAAAAGTCAGATAGGGACTGAAATGAGTCAAATTTTAAAGTTAAATAGGAGCATATGTATAAAAATGTTACGAAAACCATGACTTACAAACATTATTTTCAGTCGTGTAAACGTCTCTTGGAAGGCTAACTTGCAAATAAATGGAGTTAGAATAGTTGTCCAGTACCTCCAAAAGTTTGCTATTTTGAGATAAATCAGGTTCAACATCTGTACATTCAACGTATATCTGGAAAGAGTGACACAAAAATGCTTAGCAGAAATGAAACCACATACCTTACAACGCAATTCACTGGACTTATTATATAAATATAAAGATATTTGGTTGGAAAAAATTCTTTGGAGTAGTGTTCATCATTTTCGTTAAAGCAAGTTCTGCTTAGCTAAATCTAATGATGAGGCATTACGTTTGTTCTTAAAGGAATGAACTTAACTCACTCTGTACAACAATATTTTTGTCATGTGAGCAAAATTAAAAAATAAGAATATAGTAGAATAACGATTTTGTCGTGGTAACAAGTTTAAACATAGCTTTAATTAGCGTCAGAACCATGGTGAATGGTCTGAGCAGAAATCTAAGTTAGTTCTAAACGAACTGTATCTATAAACAATGCTACGGAAACAAGAGAAATTTAAAACTTAAAAAACACGAACACTAGATGAGAGGTTTGCCGAAATGCATGGTGCTTTTTAAGTTTTAAATTTCTCTTATTTCCTTAGCATTGTTTATAGTTACAGATCTTTTAAAACTAACTTAGATTCCTGGTTAGACCATTCATCATGGTTCAGACGCTATTTAAAGCTATGCTTAAATAGAATAACTATTTATTTGCTTTTTAAATTAAAAAGAAGGCGAAACCTATATTTGCCAAAACATTAGCATTACGTAACGTAGCATAGGATAATTCTTTCATCAATAAAAGTTTGTCGTTCGCTGTCCTGATTGGTAGACCAAAATTACCAATAATCAACCGCCATTCTGACTGGCTGTTGCAAGTTCCCGTTTTATTTTTATTTTACTTCCTATCTGTGAAAAAATCTCACGGCATACCCTCAGACATACCTTGTTTTTCTTGAAGAAATTCTCATCTCTCAAAGTCCTTGAGTCACTCGGCTTGAGCTCGGAAAATTCTGCCGTGTATCTTTCCCACACCATTGCAATGTACTTACAAGGTGTGTTAAGTTCCTTAGGAAGAAAAAAAAAAAGAGTTGCAGTGAAATACGCTGATCTATTGACAGTCGATTATTGAAATGTAAGGGCTAATTTACGCGATATGATTGTTGTCTAAGGTAGTCGTTCCTATGCATCCGATTAACTCCCTGGAGACTCCCCGACATATTGCAAAATTCGTAAGCTAATTGAAAGGGACTCTGTATTAAGTTACATTTTTAACAAAAACTGCAAATTTAGTCCAGGGTTTTTTTCCTTCCTTTCTTTTTACTCGATGTAAATTAACTAAGAATAGCCCATTGGGAGAGTTAAAAAACGTATTGTATTGTAGTGCATTGTATTGTAATGTACTGTATTGTATATTGGTTATTGTAATGTATTGTATTGTATTGTAATGTATTGTAGTGTACTGTTTAGTAATGTATTGTATTGTAATGTATCGTAATTAATGGTATTGTAATGTATTGTATTGTAATGTATTGTGTTGTAATGTATTGTATTGTAATGTATTGTATTGTATTGTATTGTATTGTAAGATATTTCATTGTAATGTATTGTATTGTAGTGCATTGTATTGTAGTGCCTTGTATTGTAATGTATTGTATTGTAATGTATTGCATTGTAACGTATTGTATTGTAATGTATTGTATATTTTTGTATTGTAGTGCATTGTATTGTAGTGCCTTGCATTGTAATGTATTGTACTGCAATGTGTTGTATTGCAATGTATTGTATTGTAGTGCATTGTATTGTATTGTACTCTATTGTATATTTGTTATTGTATTGTATTGTAATGTGTTGTAATATATTGTATTGTTGTGTATTGTATAGTAATGTATTGTATTGAAATGTATTGTATTGTAATGTATTGTATTGTAATGTATTGTTTTGTAATGTATTGTATTTTAATGGATTGTGTTGTAGTGCATTGTATTGTAATGTAATGTATTGTATTGTAATATATTGTATTGTAATATGTTGTATTGTAATGTATTGTATTGTAATGTATTGTAGTGCCTTGTATTGTAATGCAGCATTGTATTGTAGTGCATTGTATCATAATGTATTGTATCGTAATGTAGTATATTGTATATTTGTTAATTTAATAGTTTTAAGTCCAAAAGAAAAAAAATGCCCCATTTCGTCAATGATTTTGGAGAAATGTCCCTTCTAATGTCAAATGTTCCCAATTATTTTAGACAGTGGGACACATGTCTCACTCGGGACAATTTCTAGAATGAACATTGACATTACATACCCCGGGATGAAAACTCGCATACGACAATCTTATCTTGGAACTGGTGCATAAGGTTTGATCTACACGGTACAATACGATTGCTCGTCCTCATGTATGGGAGTCAGTAATGAAGTATTGCAACATTCGTGAGCGAAAGACTAGTTAGATCTGTGCTCTTATGAATTAATATACGTCAGAGAAAACAGTGGTATGTTACAATCTTATCGTGTTGATGGGATCTAAATACTGAAACCCATTGTGCAGTGCGATATATATGTTGGAAATGCGGGAGCTTGGAGATATCTTGAATTAATCCCCCAGACCGGGATCGAACCCGCAACCTTCTGATGACCGGCGCAACGCTCTAACCATTTAACTACCAGGACTCAGACGGCGAGCTAAGGCGCAAGTTCGACTTGTGTAAGACCTAAGCGGCAGCCACGGTATGCTAATAACTTTATTTATGCGATGTATATATTGGAAATGTGGGAGCTTGGAGATATCTTGAATTAATGATCGATGAACGATCGTCAAGCTTTCACCTCAGGAAAACGATTTCTGAGCACCAGACAAGGATCGAACCCGCCACTTTCTGATGACCGGTTGCACCTTAGCTCACCATCTGAATCTTGGTAGCTCAATGGTTAGAGCGTCTCAGCGGTCATCAGAAGGTGGCGGAAGTTCGACTTATCGGGAGGTGGCATCAAAAGATCGGAAATGAGGGATTAAAATTGTATTTTGTTCACATGATTCGTTACTATTCAATCAAAGTGCGTTTTGGTCAGGTTTATTTGAGAGAAAGGGTAGCGACGAAATGATACGTTGCCAAAAAAACAACAAAACACGGTTTATGTGTACTTAATGCCAAAACACTAAAGAACTTAACACATGAATGCAAGCTGTTCAGTTTGATTCAAAGTAAATTTAAATGTTCTGAATAATGTTTTGGTATCCTTGCACTTTATTGACTACTGAGGTTCGAGTTATCGAGGGGATAATTATAAAGAAAATAAGATGAAGGGAAAACAATTTCACTTTGACTTAGAGGGCGAGTTATCGAGGGTTCGACTTACCGAGGGCAAAATCACAGCAAAAGTATAAAGCAGATCCAGGGAAATCGAATTTGATTCAAGTCAGCTCAAGCTTCGAGCTATCGAGGGTTCGAGTTATCGGGAATAAACTGTAGGTCCTTTGTGGTGTTCAACTTAAACCGAAATCCAATGCGTTCCCCGAAGACGTTGTAGTAACATTAGATACTTGATAAAGGTTACTCTTTGTTTTAGCTGATACAGTTTTTATTCTTCAAGAATGGTTTGCGTGAAGAAGAATTGTTTCCAATTTAAGGGTCTGCCCCCGTTCTAAACTCGCACCAAGATTGTGTGTACTGAGAAGTTATTAGAAATACCATACTTTGGGTTATCCTCTTCCCTGAGTCAAGTTTTTATCTGTCAAGTCACACGGATCTCGTGAAATCAATTTGTAATCAATGCTGTACATATCAGAGTTGTCCCTAGCAGGACAGCTGAGCATTTAAGTTATGAATAGCTGTTTCACCCCAGGGTTACTCTACCCTATAAGCGGCTGCTATTCCAGAATAACCATTTCCTCCTTCGTGACAGATAAGCGGTTTCTCACCTAAAAAATCTTCTGCGTTACACAACCTTAAAATTCATTTCGTTGTTCTAGTGGTTCTCGTCTGTTTTGGTTGAACGCCCATCTGCCTCATACGGAAACATATTTCCTCAGCCTACTATGCACGCTCAGTCCCAAGTCTGTGCCCGCCCCAGTGCCTAACCCCAGATCAATACAGACTAAATATTAGCTATTGCCCAGTTAGTGAGTCAGTATTAGATTTTATACTAACACTAAATGACTGCAGGAGGAACAGTGGCGTAGCCAGTCGGGTGGTACGTTCTGTTCGGACCGGTACAAAATTTTCTTCATGAAAACACAAAATCTCTCCAGACAAACTGTTGATGTGACGAACAACATAAGCATTGTTTCTGCGAATTAATGAAAACTACGAATTCCGTCAATATTTGCAAGAACAAGGCTTTAGTTTCATGCCAGTGTTATGTAAGCACTTCAAAAAAATTCTCAATTTGGTAGCGGCCTGAATTCGTACCGGTCTCATGTAAACGTGAACTAAGATTTCACTTCGTCAAACGTTTTATGAAACCATATATGGTGCTTCGAGAATGGAGTAGTGGAATCACACAGTCACGTAACCCGCTATATCTTTTTTAATTTTAACTTATAAACTCATTGACTTTATCCCTGCTTATTTTTCAACCACCCACCTTCTCCACCCACTTCCCTGCCTCCGGCGCCTTTTCCTTCCTTCCTTCCCTATCTTCCACATTCTTCCTTTACATTCCTCTGCTTGCTTTCTTGTAACTTTTCTATCCTCCTGGTTGTCTGCCTTCTACGAGTTATCTGTATTGCTGTTCTATTTCTCTTCCTGCTCCTTTCTTCTTTTACTCTCTATGCACCCTCTTTTGCCGTCCATTTCTCCCTCTTTACGTCTCTCCATCCATACTTCTTTGTAGCCGTTCGTCCGTCCTTGTATCCTTTCATCTACAGATCTATGCTTGAATCTGCACCGTCCTGACCCTTCCTCTCCCGTCCATCCCTCGATCCATCCATCGATCCATCGATTTATCCATCAATCCATCCATCCATCCATGAAATCATCCATCTGGCGATATATTCGTCCATGAATCCATCTATCCATCCGTCCATTTAATATTATCCAGACCCATCCCATTTTGTCCACCTCGTCCATTCCATTCCATGCCATGCCATCAAACCAATCTATCTAATTCCATTCATCCCTTTCCATTCCGTCCCATTCACCTATCCAGTACTACCCCATCTCCTCCCATTCCATCCATGCATCCATCGTTCCATCCAACCAATCCGTCTAATCCCATCCATCTATCCCATTTAATCCCATTCTATCCCATCCATCCCATCTCATTCTACCCATCTGATCCTACCCCGTCCCAGCGAACCAATCCATCCAATTCCCATCCATCTTATCCCATCCCATCCTGTCCTATCCCATCCATTCCTCCATCCATCCGGAGCCTGAAGATGTCAATTACTTGAGAATTTCTTTGTCATATTTCACTTCTCTTTTTTTAATTTACCAACAGCAAAACCGGAAATTACGTCCTTTACAAGTGCTGAACTTGGTAATGGTAGTATAATCCTAACGTGTAAAGCCAGTCAACGAATTCCCACAATTTACTTCATGATATTTAAGAGGCGCTATCTTAGTGATTTCAAGAATGGAATCAAAATAATTACAAAAGTATCCAGTAATACCGCTGGAGTCTACAAATGTATCGCTGTAAATGTTATTGGGAATTCTTCCAAAGAATTAAATATTACGTACAAAGAATTGGAAAGAACGACCTTACCGCCTGGCACTAAGTCTAGTTCTACCGGTAAAAAAAAAAAATGCTAAATTAATTAAATTTCATGAATAAAATTGGCTGGACTGCAGTTTAGCGGACCCATTGAACTCTGAAAAGACTGGAACGATACCTGCAATCTGTATTTTGAACTCATCATGGAGGCTGACAGGTAGGTCAATTTGTAGGTCAACCCAGTTCCCTACTCGATAAAACACGCAACCTCTGGCGAAAACTTAGCCTAAATTACGCATTTGTTGATAGTTTTCTTTTTTAAACAAAGGACAATGTCGGTAGGACTGCATAATTGTCAAAAGTAACTGTCAATGAAAAGTAAGGGTTCAATACAACTTTTCCTCACGCGTGTTTTCGACCAATCGTGGGACTGGTATAACGAGGTATAGTTCCAGTCCTTTTAGTGTTCAACGAGCCGACCCACTTTGCCGCTGTTCGTGGTTGCGGGGTCAGTGGGTAAGCAAGGCATCGTTTAGCGGGGAAATTACGCATGCGAACGCACGTGAAAGTATATAATTATACATTCGATTATTTGGAATGAAGGAGACAAAGAGTATCGTGAAGAGACGAGAACTATTGACTTTCTCATTAACTACATAATTATGGTTAGGGTTAGAGTTTAGGTTTGGTCTGGTAAGAATGTTAGACCTTGATGAAGAAGCAGTGATATAAGTGGGATTTTAGCTGGCAGGTCAAACAGTAAGCCATTTTCGAGTAGTAACATCCTCACAAAATATTCGCGTCTATTTTTTCAATTTGCAGATATTTTCATTAATTAGCCACATTTTAGGTTGCGTGGCGAAAACATTGAGCTTCTGTGTTTAAATTTATCACCAAAAGTTCGTTTCCTTTACGGTGCCTACGGCAAAGAACCAGCGACAAGGTGGGTCCGCTAAACTGCAATAGTCCCATAAAATTGGTAAAACTAAATAAATAAAATAAATAATACACTAATTTCCATTTCGAAATATGTAGTGAAATAATGAACAGTTGTTCACCTAAGTGGAGTTGAATAGTGAATACACTTTTAGCATATACCTCGCATAGTTCTTGTCACATATATTTTTTTTAATTTTTAAAACAGTTTTACGGAATGTCAGCTTGTCGTCCACTCATCATTTGTAAACAAAACACTTTGAAACACATCTTGAGTGCATTTATCGCTAAAAAGTAAAAGAAATACATATCTTTGAATACATAAGTGCCAAATTCCGTTGCTTTTTTGGTGTTGTCTTGCACGGCGACTTTGTTTATTAAAAAAAAATATTCTTCCATAACATAAACAAAACTGGACACCATCTTGTTTCGCTCGAAAGTGAATAGTGCAGAATATTCCGGGACAGAGTAACCAATTAAATCAGATTGTGCCAAAAAGCATTATTTACCTGCGAGTTTTACGCTAACTTTTTTAAATAAACGAAGCCGCCGTGTAAAACAATTGAAAAATAGCAACGAAATTTGGCAATTAAGTATTCAAATATACCTATTTCTTCTACTTTTTAGTGATAAATGCGCTCAGGATATATTCAAAATGGTTTGTTTACAAATGATGAGTGGCCGAATATCCAACGTTCCGTAAAATTGTTTTCCAAATTTTAAAAGAAATTTATATATGTGAAAGCAAATACGTGAGGTATTTGCTAATACAATTTTGGTGAATAGTGTAAATATCCTCGAGTATTATATACGTGGAATGAAAGCCAGAGACATGCATTCTTAGGAAAATTTTTAGATTTTAGAAATCTTTGATATTTTGCCTTGCTTCTACAACTTAAATACATCTCTTGCTGTTCATTACCAGGAAATATACGATCATTAACGCCAACCTCGAAGTCATTAACGCAATAATACATTCATTTTATTCAATTGACATTCACCAGCGTACATACGCCACCATTTGCATCGAAGGGCATTCTATCGCACTAACAGACGACCATTAACACCATTCTACTGTACATTAGGGATGATAAAATTTCAATTATGGAAGAGAAATATCTTGCCTAATTGAAGTTTTATTATCCCTAATGTATAGTAGAATGGTGTTAAAGGTCGTCTGTTGGTGCTATAGAATGCCCTTCGATGCAAATGGTTGCGTATCTACGCTAGTGAACATCGGTTGAATAAAATGAATGTATTTTTGTGTTAATGAGTCTGAAGTTGGCGTTCATGGTAGTATATTTTTTGGTAATGACCAGCAAAAGGTGTAGTACGCCAGTCAACTTCATGAACATTACGCCACAGACGAACGCAAACCATCTATAGTACAGAAAATTTTGGCTAAATGTTTAATTGTGGATATCACAGGTGCAGTGGAAACGAACGCGCCAACGAGGACCTCTACCCTGAAGAATGAAAGTAACATAAATTCGACAGATCCATGTATGTACATATAGACTAGTTTTGTATTGAAGTTTATGTATTTTATCTGCTATACCTTTTGCTGTTCATTGCCAAAAAAATATACTATCATAAACGCCAACCTTAAACTTACACCTTTTGCTGTTCACTACCAGAAAATATACTATCATTAACGCCAACCTCAAATTTATTAACGCAAAAATACATTCATTTTATTCAATCGACATTCACTAACGTAGATACGCAACCATTTGTATCAAAGGGCATTCCATAGCGCCAATAGACGACCATTAACACCATTCTGCTATACATTACGGGTAATAAAATTTCAATTAGGCAAGATATTTTTCTTGTGTAACCTAAGTTAAAATGTTTTTCCAAGACTTGCAACGTATTCCTCAGTATGGTTTTTGAAGCAAGTTGACCTGGCAAATTTTACCCTAATCCCCTCGCCCACCCAGCGAAGCGCAGTGCAAGGGCCGAAGGCCCGAGCGGGCGAGGGTACTAATCTTGACGTGCGTGGAGTCCTGTTACACGCGTGGCGACTAGGGAGAAAAATTTTCGCTTTGTGTATGTATATATATATATATATATATATATATATATATATATATATATATATATATCCATGGGTTCCGGTCACTCAAAATTGCCGTGTGCCAGCTCGGAGACTGGTATGTTGTTGAACAAACCGTACTTAGGTACCGTATTGAAGCAAATCGATTTGGTCTCGTTCTTTTTCCCCTTGTATGGATCTCTCGCAAATTGTTTACATTATTTGAACACTGAAGCCAGTAAATGATTTAAGACCGGCAAAGGAAATGGCTTTCTTGGTGCCTGCGGCTGGTTTCGCCACTTCAGTAACTGGATAATTTATGACTTGACAGAGCAGTTCTCAAAGTTAGCTCCTTGGAATGTGCATTTGCCAACTGTTGACTTACCTTTACGAATATCGTCGTTTTTGGCACAACTTAATTTCCTCACGTCAAATGTGTTCTCGTCAGAGTCACACCTACAATAACAACACTTGTCGCCCTGTCCAGGATAATTCTTATAGCAGCTGGAATTACAGTGCGACCTCTATTAAGCGGCCACCCTCGGGACTTTGAAAAGTGGCCGCTTAATAGAGGTAAAATATAAATCGGACAGAAATGGCGGTCGACATGATTTATTGACTCTATATAGCAAAATGTATTTTGAAAAGAGTTAAATACGTGAAGATACATTTAAAAAAATCCATGAAACAAAACTTAGACCTTTTTTTTACACCAACAGTCATTGTAAAATCTATTGTAGTTCAAAGCCTTTGACGGACGATTTACTTAAAATAATCAATGCTGTTTGACGTCGTGGGGTACGAAGTTGTAAAGAGAAGATCAAGTCATTTGCCTTCCCAAAAGAGTCAACAACAAGCGAAACTGTACTACGGGTGAAGTCTTTCATAAGAGGGTACCATGAATATCAAGAGACCTGGGCACCGGAGATCGGCGATGAATATGAACTAAAGCGAGAGCCACTTAACACGGTTGATTCCAACGCTGTCGCAATTGTCCGGGAAAGGGAACGTGGTAGGTCCAGGAGGAATGCAGTTCATAAAGAGCCAGACACACAAATCCACGAGAATGAAATAAATGATGAAACAGTTCTTGGACATGTGCCCAAGCTTAAGGCCTTATGGCTTACAGAATTTCTCAAGAAAGCAACAAACAAGGGAAGAGCTGTTGTGAAAGGCAAGCGTGTAAACAGAAGGGCCGGCTACGGTTTAAAACTCCCATGCGAGTATTGTTTCACAGGAGACGAGTTCTCTATTCGATGGCTTAAAAAGAAACTTGAGCAGCAATGATTTTTATAGACTTGCAATACAGTAGTTTTTCGTGCCACAGAACAGTGGGTGCTTTCAGTAACTGATGTGAAAGATTTCCACGTGTATACATTTTGCGGCTTGTGACTTGTCAATACAATAGAGATTAAATTGCAGTTCTTGTCGTTATCAGTTATCACCTATTCTTATTGCCGTCTTCCTGCCACTATTTCGCTTGAAAAGATAATTTGCTGGCCGCTTAATAGAGGTAAAAAAGCGATAAATAATGACCTTGCAACAACGAAAAGGTGGCCGCGGCCGCTTAATGGAGGTGGCCGTTGAATAGAGATATCAAATACAGCATTTTAGTGATAAATAATTCGGGACTTTAGAAAGTGGCCGTTTAATGGAGGGTGGCCGCTTAATAGAGGTCGCACTGTAGTGGCACGACAAAACGAGTCATCGACATAGCTGTCTCTACACCTTGACGCGTACGGATTGGTGAAAAACTCACGCCATTGTACTCGGGTAATACCAAATTTTATCCCAGCGATACCACGGAACCAGGTCAGATAGTAAAGAAGAAACATTTTGGATACCATTTGATATCTTGACATTGACATTATTGGTAACATCTCACTTCAGTTCACCAATCTAAAAACATGGACAAGCAAAACATCGGTCATGGCAATGACCATGGGCAAAATATCACAGAATACCTGTTGCTCACTTACAGTTTATCATTTATCAAAGTGGCTCTTTACTTTACATTGGATATGCCCGAAACAGTATCGGTTTCTGTATTCATCTGAAACACGATGCTGTAATATTTGAACCAATAAAAATTACGCAAGCTTACTTGGATTACATATCTTTCTTCTACGGAAGTCATCTGACTGTCACAATTTCAATTTTTGTAAGTCTTGACAGTTTAGTAGCAATGTTTTCTGTGGCTGCTGGTGGTTAGCTGTCAAAAATTGTGCTATATGAATGGTACGAAACATGACAAAGAACATAATTCACATGCGAGCTGAGGATACACGTTCTTTTACCGTGAAGGCTTTAAAGATGTGAACAATGACGTTAATCCAGTTATAAAATTTATGTAAACGCCATTAGTGCAAATCACAAAGTATCAGTGCAAACACGAGAAAACATGACGCATCTAGCCTATTTATACTCCTGCGAAGACACGTCTTTTGTTAGATACGGCTTAAGAAAGACCTGAACGTTATTTTTCAACCCTTGTATTCTTTATACAAACGTTTTCGCACGCCTTATGCGAGCTGCGTCTTACGTGAGCCCTGTCCTATCGAAAGCCGCGTCTTATTTCTCGTAAAAAAGACCCAATCACCCAAATGACTCAAAGTTCGAATCAGGTTTAGAAGTGTTTAGTTGAGAAGCAACTTGCATGCTTGTACAAATTTTATAAAAAATTAGATGTTGTTTAGTCAGGGTCACAAGGGAGTCGTGCATCCAGCCCACTGACTCATGAGTAAACAGCCTTAAGGCTCAGTTGTAAGATGTAAAATAGCACACAATATCGCGTGAAAGGCTCAATGCTATAGATAAGAAAAATGTTTTAAAATAACGAAATCTGAGGAGAAAAACCCACTGAACGTACAGGATGATGAACGTAAAGGTATCCTAACCTACTTCGTTTTTATTGCCAACCCCAACTCTAATCAGTCTGATCTCCACTGTCTTCAAATCTCGTCCTCGTCTGTGACATTTAACAATTGTCGCTTGATTGCGTGCAGTGTTGCACCAAGTGTCTTCGAGATTACTTCAAATTAGAAAATAATAAGAAAAACGATCGACTTGTGTGTAGTTCCCGTTGTGAATAGGATGATATATGATTCACCCACCACAAAAATACTTGTTTTGTGGATGGTCAGCGCGAATGCTTCCCTGGGGATTTTTTAGCTCTGAAGCGCCATTTTTAGTCCTTCTCAAGAAATAAACGCATAGAAATTTGCTCTACTTTCCTTGAGGAACGCATTTTGCTGAAGAGAGAAAGGTGCATTTGCTTCTCGGGGGACGCAGTTCTGCAGCCATTGTTCTTGGAATCACATTCCAGCGCCAGGCAGGAAGCGTGTGTTATTTTACGAATACATTCATTTTCCAAGATGAGATTTTCGAGGTCAAATGTTGTTGGTCATCGCACAAGGAGATTTACCTCAGTTATTCGCGAACAAAATCACGTGGGTTCACTTACAATACCAACGTAGGTACAGAATTCCATTGAGAACAAGTTGTGGCATATCCAAGGGTGTACTTACGCGTGTGGGTGTTCAAACAATAGATTATGTATAGTTCAGTAAACTAATGCCCAGTTCACATTAACAAAACAAGTTTAGTCAAACAACTTTATAACAAATTTTTGACATGATTTTCAGCCACCATTACACCACGATTAATAAAACTACCAGATGGTTTAGTAAAGCAAAGTCTTCCACGGGTTAACTGTCAAAATACTTCTGGTTAGCATGACCTTTACTTGAAATAGGTTTAATAAAATAGGTTTAACACATGTCTGAGCCTGGTTCACCATTGTCGTAAGAACTGCCAACAATCGCTTACAATTCTTTACGATTGTTACAACCACTAGAACATCAAGTTTACATTTCCCATAAATATTCCCGACGATCAGCAATCATACGGAATTCATCGTTGAAAAAGATATGATCCTTAAGATTCTTAAGACCAAATGGGGTACCGTCTATGACAACTCTAAAACTAAGCCCATATCTGTCGTAAAACTCTTCAACGATCGGGGAACAGAAAAATTCCCCGTTCTTATGGTCCTTACGACAAGTATGGACCGGAGTTTATGCTTTGGCATGAACGGGGTTTTAAGTCTTTTAGTGAAGGGCCTGGGAACAAGATTTATAAATTATCACGGTAAATGGACGTGGTACGTGGTCACTCGCGCGACACGCGGTTCAACATCGTTCGTCATTTATTGTTCAGCAAATATTGCTGCATACGTCCGGCTACAGTTAATTTTTTGCTGTTCTTTGGCGAGCTCCAGCTTGTTAAATAGAATGGTGCACGTCACTGTAATTCGACGTTAGTTGGCATCAATGTTGAAAGACGTCTCCTGAAACTAACTGATGAGCCTTGGTATTGACAATAATGATCAACGATGGCGAACTTCAGAATTTAATAATTTTACGACTTCATTTTCATTCTTCATTCAAAAAGATGCACAACACCCGAAACTCAAACGCGCCATACACGTTTAATTAACTTGGTGCGTGGTGCAAGCTCCATGACGTCTGGCACGTCCCCAGTCCCCGGATGTTCGTGCCCTTAATTTTCTATGTTCGTTAAGACTGTGCTCTTGAACTTCAAACTGTGTTCCTGAACACTCCAGGTCTAAACTGTGAGAACGGCAAGCACTTCATTCATTTGAGGCTGGGGAACATACAGGTTGTTCATAATCTGGTAATACAACCAAATATTCTTAATCAGGTGTCCATCCCAACCCTTCTCCTTCACTGCCATCTTCAAGGACACTGTAGACACGTTCCTGCGGCGTGCTGCCAGATCCATATGGTGTCACTTTTCCAGAAACTTGATAATCACCTTTCTCCGTCGGTTCCTCCAAGGTATGGTAGATTTCACTAGGGACAGAGAGGGTAGCCATCTCTGGCCCATTGACTATACGACAAAATGATTCTACAAGAAATGTGAATTTGATTTCTATAACTAAATAAATAATCCGAAAATGTTGAAGCGTTGGACCCACGAGGGAGGACCCTTCGTAGATGGTATCCCGCCATCTCAAACTCATTAATAATTCATGACCAAAACACAAAGGAAATCAGTACAAAGACGTAGTTTGGATATCTGATCTTAATTGACATAGGATTTCGCCCAATTTAAACCCGATTTTCTCTTTAAATACCGATTCGTTTGAGATGCAATACCATACACTCGAAAGTCGTGTTTCATCAGATGTCCAAACATCTCGAAGTTGGTTAAAAGAATCGGCTATCGCCTCGTTTTTCAACTCACTTCTCGGTGTTTGGATATCTGGTGAAACACTCCTCGTGTATGATATATTACATAAAGCATTCTGGGTGTTTCTTCTATGCCAGCTTGGGAAAAGAACATGAATAGACCTTTATGGTCTCAAGTTAGATAGAGATCGTTTCGGCTTACAGTAACTTCTTTACGTTGACTGGCTCATCTGAAGGTCTAAGAACACTCCCCTGCTGGTTAAGGCTTTTTTTTTTTACAGTTGAATGAAATCTCGCCACATCCCACGTGTTTGGAACTCAGTACCCAAACACGGAAATCAGTATCATGGTATTTCTTAAATCCAAACACGGAAATCTGTTTGGTATTTCTTAAATCCAAAATGAGAGTAATAATCAAAACAAATTTTCACACCGCCAATGTAAATTTTGTAACACAATTTTACAGCACACTTCATCCTGGATCGCCAAGGGCCGCTCCTAATCCTTAATTGGTAACAGGTAGCATAATTAAATCTAGTGTGAAAGGTTAGTAGACAGTTTACCAGACTCTGTATGTTGTCTGCTGACACGAGTTGGAGGTGAAGACGAAACATTTCTCTGTCCTGAGATGTGTTCGTTCTAAAATAGAAAGAGCATCAGTTAAGAAGATGGACGCTCTCGGTCTTATCAAGTGATTGAGAAACGCTTTCCTTATTCTAAAATAGGATTGGAAAAAATTAAAAATTCTATTCAAATGCATGCACACAATGAATTTCCATTTCAGTGGAGAATAGATACCTTGTGGAGAAACTTATTCGTCATTTTTATGAAACACCACAAAACCAAACAGCACTATGCAGTAGCGGATCCAGGGCGGCCCCTCCCTTTCAGTAAGATAATAACCAATAAAATTTATGATAAAGTTCGTTTACTAACTAAAGAAGTAGGAAAAGAAAACAGTTGCAAGTGTTGATCTTCCTCGTAGTTTATAAAACTCAAGTTAAAAGGTTTTATAGTTGCGCAATCTAGTAAATACTATAAACGAACGCTTGAGTATCTCACTGGTCACTCAAAACAATCCCAAACAACTGAACATGATTTCTCTGGAGACGCTCATCGCAGAAGAGGAAATTTTACTGTTTAATTACTGCTCCTAGGCTGGCCTCCTTCTTTCAGCCAAGCCTAGATCCGCTAGTGCTATGGGCAATATGAAAGCAATCAATTGCTTGTCAAGCCAGATGTATGGTTCAGCGCATGAAGGAGGATACCAGTTTTTACTTCCACCTACCTTCCGAAGCTCAGAAAATCCCGAAGCAGTATATTATGAGTACTTTAAATGAAATCCTTACCTGGTTTTCGCTTGCTGTAGTCAGAGACTGATAACTGGGTTCATATTCCAGCATACTTTTATCTAAGCAGGTGTAATTACTGTTAGCACTGCTGACTGCATATTCACAACCAGCATTCCCTATTTGAGGGAAAAAAAAACGATGCCAACCATTTCAGTAGCGAGTCTAGGGTAAGTGCCGGTCAATATTTCATCAACCACTAAAGAATCTCTGGTTTTGGCGTTTGGGGACTGCTTCCCGGGGAAATTTTACAATTTCTTCAGCTCTAAAATTAATTTTTAACATGACTGTAAAATCTTAATTTCGTATGTAAAACGTATTTGATATACTGGGGCTTCAAATGCGAAATATTTTACCCGCCAATTCCAACGTGAATGAGACATTTCATACGTGAAAAAACGTTCCATTTTACCAAGGTTCTACATGTGAAACTCTAAACCTTGCTATTTAACACATAAATCAGGTATTTAAGAGCGAGAAAACCAAATAAACTACACTGAACTTAACTAAATGTATTAAATGTGTAACTTCAGACATGTGTGGAAATTTCAATGATAATTTGACATGTAAAACAGGTGAAGTTGGCCATCCCCTTGAACACCCAACCATCCATTCTACCACCCAGTCTGTCCATGCAAACTAGCTCGTCTACCTCAGTCTCTACTTACCACTTCCACCAAAATGTCCAGAGGTCACAACATCATCAACTGCAGCATAAATGGGTTCATGGTTACTCATTACAATTGGATTATTCTATGAAATCAGACAAAATAGAACAAAAAATTACCACCAAGTACACTGAAATATTGTAAACAAGTAGGTCAATGTTATGAAAACAAATGAGCAATTAGTTAGATAATACTATATTCAAAACTTTGATAATAGCAATGTAAAAAATTACGTACACAAGCCATTGCTCCTCTCGTTAAGAAACCTGTTGGGAAACAAAACTTACATAAACATTTTAAAAGCATTTTGAATGGCAGTTGCAGCATTTTTTCTCATTCAAATCTTAACTTCTTGTGCATTCATGTAACTTTCTTTTGAATGGAAGCTATATGACTAGAAACTGTACAAAATAGAACTTAAACCCTTGATGTAATATGTACTGTATCCTGTATAACAAGCTTAAGTACTTTAATGTTTGAGAAACGTAAGAGCTTGGATATATTTAGCAGATAGTGAGCTAGGGTGCAAGTTCCATATATATGTGCGACCTAAGCGGAAGCCACTACATATTAATAATGATTGATACGGTTTAATGTTTGAGAAACGTGAGAACTTGGGTATATTAAGGTAGATGAACGATCTTCAAGCTCGATACTCAGAAAATGATTTCTGAACCCCAGACGGGGAACGAACCCGCAACCTTCTGATCACCGGTAAGATAATATAATATATCCAAGCTCTCACGTTTCTCAAACATTAAACTGCTTCAGTCATTACTAATATATAGTGGCTTCCGCTTAGGTTGCACATATATATCGAATTTGCACCTTAGCTCACCATCTGAGTCTCGGTACCTCAATGGTTAGAGCGTCTTATCGGTCATCAGAAGGTTGCGCATTCGATTCCCGTCTGGGGCTCAAAAATCATTTTCTGAGTATCGAGCTTGAAGATCGTTCATCTACCTTAAGCTTAAGTACCTTGGCGAATTTCTTTTTGTGTTGAAAATTTGCCAGATCTTCTTCGTGTCCAAAGAAAACGAAGCAAGAATGCAGCAACAACAAGCAGAGCCACAATAATAGCTGAAGAAATGACAACAACATT
Organism: Heliopora coerulea; assembly: GCA_030142905.1. Taxonomy (NCBI): domain Eukaryota; kingdom Metazoa; phylum Cnidaria; class Anthozoa; order Scleralcyonacea; family Helioporidae; genus Heliopora; species Heliopora coerulea. Next base: position 169,405 of record JASJOG010000415.1, on the reverse strand, counting down.
GTCACTCTTGCCATCACTCTGTTGACCAGATTTTGAATGGACATTCTTTGAAGTTTCAGGAATGTTTGGGGTTGATGAAGTGGTGACAGATTGATCTTTAATTGATATCTTTTCATTACCTTGGAGACTCTGATAGAATGAAAAGAAAAGGGGAAATATAGTACCTGATAAAAAACATTATCTAGACACATAACAGATGTAATAATATAAAAGGATTAAATATACGGGTTTATAGCAATGGCCAATCGCCTACAAAATCTGTATGCAGTAAGGATTTATTTGGCTTCTGTCCTTATTTTGTAATTTATGGTGGAACTAAAGGCTACTGCAACAGAAATTTATACATTTATATAATAACATTGATGTGACAGGTGTCATAAGTGTTTAGTAAATCTAATACAGCGTATGTGAAGCATTTAGGAAGATGACCTGAAACAAAGAAATACATGGGGTCTACAATTCATGTCAACTGTATCAAACAGACACACAGATTTCTAGGTATGAATTACCTTTTTATTTTCTGTCACAGTTACGGCATGAGTAGGCAATGTGACTTCACCATTGGTAGTTGGAATAAAAGTTGGTTCAACAATATCGGGCACAACCACAGTTGTTGGAGATGGCAAAAGATGTAGAGACACTAAAATTTAACATTAAGAAATTCAGTATAAACCACGACATCTTCTATAACCTTGTGCCCAGGGTCATTTGTTTGGGGCTGATCCAAGATGGCAGATGGTTCAAAATAGTGAAAACAAATAGTCCTAGTAAAGTTTAATATAATACCCTAAGATATTGTTTATTTTAAGCTAGTTTTGTAATGGCCACTTGTTCCTGCCAATTTGATTTTTCATCATCTGAGCTAGGTTTGTGAGAAAACAGCCCTGTGTACAAGTTTGTAACTTTCAGATTAAGATGAATTAACTTATATAATCCTTTACTCTGCTTGCTCTGGGGATATTATTGTAAGGATTTTTCTTCAAATAATTGTTGCTAAATGCAGAACTTTAAAACTTTCAGTCCCTCATGTACAGTAGAATTTTGAGACGAAACCAAGATAATTAAAAATTAACTTGGAACTGAAATGCAAATAAACAGTCATCCCCAGGAACCTGAATGGTTAAATATAGGCCTGCAGGGACTCCTTCCTTCAATGAACACTTAATGAAATTGAATTGCACTAAATTGTTCATCAAACATTTTCTCACCATTAAGCATGCCTAAAGACTTGAAAACAAAACAGTCTGTTTTTGGGATGTTGTTTGCAGCACTTCCAATATTTCTTAAAATATTGCAGTGGACATCAACTTTAAAAATTTTTCCACAGTGAAATGTGACTTGTCCATGCCACTGCAATAAAAAACATAAAATAATTTTCTTAGAATTAAAATGGTAAGTTACCAATGTTTCAGACTTTAATCCAGTAATGGAGAGGTTTTCCTCACTGCTAAATAAAATTATGTAGTATGATACAATTATTACCTCAATTTCAGAGAACCAATCTTGCCTGGCATTCTGGTCCACCTCTCCAACAACCAGGAATTTATCTTTCACCTGATGAAATTCTCTACCTTGCAAAACCAGCACCTTTTTGATCTGACAAGATGTCACTTCGTCACCAACCTCAGTACTGATAATAATATGGGCTGAACCTGTATTTGATAGGTCAAGAAGTTGTATGGGCTGACCAGAATCTAGGTTTTCAAAGGTTAAATTACAACCTGTCAAGAGAATCAACCAGAAAGAACCAATGCAAAATCAAGGTTGGGCAACATCTTTAATGCGATTCTATGGCCAATACTAATGCTTTTTAAAATTCTTTTCTGGTAAGATAAGATATATATTTTATTATTTTACAATGTCTGACGTCAGATGATTGTACTCATCAAGAGGAGAGCTCCCACAGGTAATATCATATATAGCATGGAAACCTTCTTTAAGATTAAAATAAATGGTCCACACACAATCCATTTTGTAAGAGTTTGTGGTAGTAAAAATTTTAGGGTGGGATAAGGGGTATCTAACGACCCATTTTGTAATAATATGGTCTGATACCCTTTGGGATTTGTGAAATGTTAATTAGTTTAGTTAGGCTATATAAACGCAACGTATAATTTGTTTAGGAGTTAGAAAATACAAGTACTTATCAAGATTAGACGATGCTGTTATAACATGGTGGCAGCATGAAGAAATAGCAGCATGAAGAAATAGCAGCATGGATAACGAAGCCGAATCAACAGAACTAGCTGTCGGGCAGCCTGTCGCGTATTTTAGTCATAATATCGCGCCTCCACAGCCGCTAGACGTAAGGAACAGCAGCGGAGCGGCGGAAAATTTTAAGATTTGGAAAGAAAAATACAACAACTATTTCATAATTTCGCGTCTACAAAATGAGAGTTCCCAATTTCAATTGGCAATGTTTAAGCACTTAGTCGGAGATGAAGGCCTAAAAGTCATAAAAACGTTCGGATACAGCCCAGAAGAAAACTCAGACAGGAAAGTGGTAATGGCAAAACTTGAAGCTCATTGTATAGGGAAAGTCAACGAGACATTCGAGCGATATGTGTTTAACAAGCGTGACAAATTACAAGACGAAACAGTCGATAGCTACGTGGCTGAACTAAAGACGTTGGCGAAAACATGTAACTTCTGCTACTGTTTACGGGATAGTCTTATATGGGATCGTATGGTGTTAGGGGAAAAAAATGAGCAAACAACGAAGAAGCTGCTTAAAATGCAAGATTTGACACTAAACAAATGCATTGACACGTGTCGTAGCGAAGAGATTACCGAAATGCAAATGAAGTGAATGAGTGCAACGTCTAATGAATATACTAACAAGATTAAGATACAAAGAAAGCAACAGAATAAAGAATCAGAGTCGGAAGAGTCAGGGGACGAAGAAAAGAAAATAAAGTCTGTCGAAAAAAAAAATAGCGTGTAAATTTTGCGGGTTTGACCACGTGCCAGATAAGCGGAAGTGTCCAGCCTGGAAGAAAACCTGCAAAAAGTGTAAAAAAAAGAATCATTTCGCGAAGAAATGTTGGAGATCAGCGATCTATGCTATTGAAAGTGAAGAGGAAATTAGTGTTGTAAGGATTCAAGCAATGAGAGAGAAAGCTGTATTTGCGAGGATGTTGGTCAATGACGTTCAGGTAGATTTTCAAGTGGACTGTGGCGCCAGTGCATACATACTTCCATGTAAGTATGTGAAAAAGGTGAAAATCTCTGCGTGTGACAGGACGTTGGTGATGTGGGACGGTAGCAAAGTCAAGCTACCGATGGGGACGTGTGTTGTTCCGGTGGTCAATTTAAGAAATCAGAAGAAATATGATGTTAAGTTTTTGATCGTCAAGAATGATGACCTGACACCTTTGTTTGGTTTGAAGGCTACGGAAAAAATGAAGCTATTAACAATTCACAAAGAGAACTTTATCACCGCGGTGTCTTGCAAGGCAACAGATGTGGTTGACAAGTATGCTGAGGTCTTTAGCAATGATTTAGGAAAACTTACAGGAACAGTTCATCTAGAAGTGGATCCAAATTACAGCCCAGTTATACTACCAGCACGAAAGATCCCTGTGTCAGTGAGAGAGCGATTCAGAGTGGAGCTACGACGATTGGAATAGCTAAGTGTTATCGCACCTGTTGATGAACCGACCGAGTGGGGGAGTCAAATTGTCGTTGCCATGAAGAAATCCGGGGCGTTGCGTGTACGTATAGATCCAAAACCTTTAAATGAAGCCTTGAAGAGAGAAAGATATCAAATCCCTGTTGTGGATGATTTGCTTCCTGATTTGTCAGAGGCTCGCGTATTTTCCAAAGTCGACCTGGCATCTGCGTTCTGGCACTTAGAATTGAACGAGGAATCAAGTAAGTTGACAACATTTGCTACTCCATACGAAAGATTTCGGTGGCTGCGTTTGCCCTTTGGTTTAAACGTTTCCAGTGAGATATTTCAGAAACGCCTCAACCAAGAGCTGCTTGGACTCGAGGGAGTAAAGTGCATCGCAGATGATGTACTCGTTCACGGCGCTAGTGACGTAGAGCACGATCAAAACTTCGAGAAGCTCCTGGAACGGTGCAAACAGAAGAATATTAAGTTGACGAAGGACAAGTTGGAATTTAAATGTAAAGAAGTCTCGTTTCATGGTCATCTCCTTACCAGTGAGGGTTTGAAAGTCGGACCCAGGGAAGGTGAAGGCGATTATGGCCATGCCACGACCTACCAGTGCTGAAGAAGTCTCAAGATTGAACGGAATGGTAAATTATCTAAGCCGTTTTCTGCCGAATTTGTCGGAGGTAATGAAGCCGCTGCGCGACCTGACGCACAAAGAGACGGTGTGGTGTTGGTTAGAAGCGCACGAGACAGCCTGGAATAAAGTGAAGCGTCTTATTGCCACGACCCCAGTCCTCGCGTACTACAAACCGTCGGAAAGTCTTGAGATCCAGTGCGACAGTAGCCAAACTGGTTAGGGCGTGGCTCTGATGGAGAGCGGTCATCCCATTGCGTATGCCAGCAGAACGCTATCTTAAACGGAAACACGGTACGCGCAGATAGAAAAGGAGATGTTGGCAATTGTTTATGGGGTAGAAAAGTTTAACGATTATACGTTTGGCATAAAAGTTACTGTCTATAGCGATCACAAACCTCTCCGAAGCATTTTGAAGAAACCTCTTCATCGAGCACCTAAGAGGCTGCGAGGAATGATGATCCGCCTCCAGAAGTATGATATCTAGGTGAAATACGAGAAAGGAAGGAATATGTTTCTTGCCGACACATTGTCAAGAGCAAGCATCCTTGATGGTGGTCAAGGTGTTCCGGAGTTTGAAACCACTAACATGATGAAGTACCTTCCCATTTCAGACGAGCGGTTGCAGGAAATCCAACGAGAGACTAGAAGTGACGAGTCTTTACAAGTTCTTACGACAGTGATCCATCAAGGATGGCAGAGCAGAAAGACGCCTTTCCAAACATCATCACACCCTACTTTAATATCAGAGATGAGATGTCGATTCCAGATGGTCTGGTATTTAGAGGAGAAAGGGTGGTTGTCCCACAAGCAATGAGAGGCAAGACGCTAAGGAAAATCCACGACTCGCACCTGGGAGTTAACGGTTGTTTAAATGGAGCTCGACAATGTTTGTACTGACCCAGGAAGTCAAGTGATATCAAGAACCACGTGTCAACATGCGAAGCCTGTCTCGAGTACAAGAGAAGTCAGCCAAAGGAGACGTTGCGAAGTCATGAAGTGCCAAATCGAGCATGGCAACGTGTGGGCCTTGACCTAATCGAGCTCGAGGGAAAACACTACTTAGTTACCGTTGACTATTATAGTGATTTCTTTGAGCTGGATCATTTGAAGAATATTTTCTTGGTACATGTCATTAGAAAAATCAAGAGTCATTTTGCAAGGCACGGCATACCCGAGCAGGTTATAACTGACAATGGCCCACAGTTCTTGTCACGAGATTTCCAGATATTCGCAAAGGAATGGGATTTTGAACACGTGACAAGCAGTCCATACTACAACCAAGCAAATGGTAAAGCTGAAAGTGCAGTAAAAGAAGCCAAGAAAATCTTAAGAAAATCGAAGAAGGCAAATTCGGATGCGTTTCTGGCTGTTCTTGACCATCGAAATACACCCTCCACGAATATGAAGAGTAGTCCAGCCCAGCGTCTACTAAGCAGACGAGCGAGAACTTTGTTGCAGACAACAGCAAGCCTGTTACAACCCCAAACGATGAATAGCGATACTATGAATGAGAAATTAGTAGAGCGGAAAAGACAACAATCTAAGTATTACAATAGAGGAGCTGTCGATTTAGGTCCACTTGAAGATGAGGATGTTGTAAGAATCAAGCCGTTTCGTTTGGGAAGAAAAGAATGGGAAAAGGGTGTGGTTAGAAGACGTCTAGATGAAAGATCATATGAAGTAGAAACGTCACATGGTACATTAAGACGAGATAGAGTCCAGTTAAGGAAGACTGATGAGGTAGCACCAGACATCGAACAAAATTTAACAATGGTTGACCCCGGTCATCTAGAAGACCAAGCAAGTTCATCTAAAGAGATGATTGGCAAGGAAGCAAGAGCAGAGGTTGTATGTTCTCCTGCTGCAGAAGATAACACAGGTGTGCGGCCTTTGCATAGATGGGGAAGAACACGAAAACAGCCAAGTTATTTACAGGATTATAAGCTAAAGTAATAACGTTAAGATACATTCTAATTGTTAGCTTATATTTATATAATGTAGTTAAATTATATTTAAATGGATACGTACTGTTCAGTTATTATATTATATTTATTAGTTCTTATATTTAACAGGCACGAACGGTTTCAAAACACTTGATATCTATATATTTAATTCTTTTATGCGTTATTTAGTTCCAGAAAGGGAAGGATGTAATAATATGGTCTGATACCATTTGGGATTTGTGAAATGTTAATTAGTTTAGTTAGGCTATATAAATGCAATGTATAATTTGTTTAGGAGTTAGAAAATACAAGTACTTATCAAGATTAGACGATGCTGTTATAACACATTTGCCACCAAATTGAGATGTGCTAAAAAAGGCTGATAAATAATTAAGGTTCTGATTGGAAAACTTTCTTCTTTCACTGTAGCTAGCACAAGTGTCCACAGTTCTTATAATTATATATTAGAAATACGTTTTGTGGGTCAGAAAGGGTCATGCTCAAAGTCTTTAAAAATTTTCACTGCAAAAATCTTATAGCCCTGATAGATTTTCTGACCTATCATAGCAAACCTGTAAAATTTTTATCACTTGAGTCCGTTAAGTACCACAGACGAGGCGGTTGAATGGTCAGTATCCACTTTGGTCCCCTCCAGCAGATCTTGCTAATGACCACGACAATAAGTAATGCCTGTTTATCGATCTGGCTGAACAAACATATCATGTTTCAGAATCATCCCAGTTTCAAATCGTTTATTTTAAGAAATTCCTGGCAAAAAACTTGGGAAAATGAAGCCCACAATCAACTGAAACATAAACAGATGCTGTTACTATTGCCATACCACACGAGCTAGATGAAAAACTCGGAGAAGACTGGGGTTGAACACGATATGGCGGCCAAAAGCTTAGAATATCGGTCAAGAACCAAGGCAAAAAAGGTGAAGGATAATATTTCTGTTCAAAGTTTTTTCTGAGTATTTGTAAATAAATTTTTTCAGCTCATAAGCCTGATCAGTTTTGTTTGGATACTTTTGTTAATAGTGACATCAGGGCTTTGGTTAACTTAGACTGGTTATATAATGTAAAATGCAACAAATGTGGTTTTGAGTTAAATTAGAAGATGAGATACTTTTCTTTTTTATTATGACTAGCTCGCAAGCTAGAAGAAATCATAGAACAGGAAGTTCAGAGAATTATAGTAGAAATTTTGATAAATTGTGATACAAAATTACGATATTTGAATGTGAACTTTTTTGAACGTTGTCTAATTCTGCATACTGAACTTCAAGTCTTTAAGAATAGTAGAAAGTTGGAGAACAATAGACGAACTTGACCTGCATTGACTTTAATATTGATAGGTCTTAAACACGGAGCAACGCTATAAAAGGGTATGCTCCTCCCACATTTCTGGCTTCGTATGGCGGTTGCATGTTTCCAAATGGCGGACACTTTGAAGCGTGACTGAACTAGACAGCGTAGAGCTCCACAAGCGTGTCCTAGAGCCTAAAGCTTACGGAAATACTTTTAAAATGTGTTTTTAAAATACAACTAAACAATATATAAAGCAATAAATGGCTGAACAAGCCACATTTACTGATTTTTCTGGTTGTTATACGTCGTATTTTAATCATTCGAGACGTCCTGCGCATCTTCATTCACTTATAGTCATCCTACCCGCGTAGTGTTTGGGCACGATTCACATTTTATTACGTCCGCGATGCGTCATAGCCACAGTGGCGTAACGGACTAAGGTCAGGGTTAGAGCAACTCCTAAGGGCCCCCGACCTCAAAGGGGCCCCCCGATGAATCTATGATGACGTCATGACTTTAAAAATTTAAACTAATTAGAAGAAATGATATCCTATGATTCCTATCACACGATAAACCAAGGGAGTAATTTTCACTAACATTCTGTTCACAATGATATTCGTATTTCTTCTGTAGTTGCTGCCATTTTAAATAATGCGGTACATGTCATAAGTGTATCTCAGGCACCAATTCGCCGCCCGACCTCTGGTCAGAAGTCTTTATGTTCGAAGAACACGATAGTCACAACGTTCGGCGGACGTTTGTTTTGCTTGGAAGTCAGTTTGGTTATGGTAATTTCGCTGTTAATACAATTTCAATCAGTTTTACTTATTTGTGATTGGCTAATGACATCGAAATTAACTTTTAATTTTTTTTTTACTAGTGGTATTTAGTTACTGACGTCAGCGTTGTCGTTTCTCGAGCTTTTACAGACGGTAAAACAAATATTTGGCGAAACATGAATGCCATTTTTCATTAATTCTTCTCGAACCATGTTATTTCCTATAGTAATTTATGGCATCAAATTTAAAACAAAAGTATAATTCTGGTGCATTTAAAAGAGCAGAGAAAAATCGTAGGATCGAAGCTGCCACATCAAGTACGAGAAACATATCGTCTTTTCTTCAGACTCAGAAGTAAGATAAATTAACAATTTGTCAAGGTGATACTCGGCTTCAAGGTGATTGTCCTGCCTCCTCGAGTGACAGTGATGGCAATGAAGATTATGATAAGCAAAATCCTGAAATATCTGAAAATAATAGACGGAGTAAAGAGAAAGAAGCAGCAGAAAAGGAAGAGAGCATTGTGCCATTTAACAAAGAGAACATTGTCACTGCACCAGTACCAGAAAATGGTGTCACTATCAGCCATTCAAGTGATCCATCTTCAAGATTGAATTCTGTTAGTGAAAGATCTCAGTTTGATTTTGATTCGTCGAGACGATATCCAGCAGACCGCGGCCACTTTTGCGAGACAATCAACGACGATTCTTTAAAAAGGGAGACTTTAAACCATGGACCATGTAGACCATCTGGCCCTTTTGAATACAGAGATGAAGCAGGAACATTGGTCACTAATTTCCATGTCAGATATTACAACAAATTTGTCGATAATATTTCAGTTCCAAGAGGCTGGCTTTGTTATTCCAACGAACTGAAAAAACCATCCTGTGAGGTTTCTTGGCTATTTGCTGATCGTTCAAACAAGAATTACGAGAGTCAAAAGGGTTGGATAAACGGCGTATCGGGTTCTACTCATGATATGTCTGCCAAGATTAATCGGCACAAAAAGTCAGTTTTGCACATAGAAACATCCGTTGTCTGTCTAAGGTGAAAATCTGGAAACGTTCTTGATGAAGAAAATGAGAATGAAATACGCCGGAATTCACTGTTTTGGGTCAAAGTCCTGGAACGAATCCTGTCAATCATCTTGATTTTGTCATCGTTAAGTTTAGCTTTCAGGGGCCACCGAGAAGCCGTGTCTGACGGAATATGTGAAGGAGGTAACTTTCTGGGATTGGTTGCATTGGTTGCACAATATGATGAAGTCCTTCCCGAAGTTATTTCGCTTCCCGCTAAAGCTACTAAATATCTCAGTGCCAAAATTCAAAATGAGCTAATTAGTCTTCTTGTAAATGCGGTAACGTCATCACTTATCACAAAGATCAACGATGCACCATTTTGGTCTGTTATTTTGGATTCAACTAGTGATATCTCACGGGTGGATCAACTGAGCGTTGTCGTTAGGTGGGTACAGGTTGAGGGTGAAGACTGTAGGGTGGTTGAGAGTTTCATGGGTTTTGTTAAATTAAATGATGCAAAGACAGAGGGTATAGGTTCTACTGCGAAGGAGTTTCTTGGAGGACCTGGTTTGTCTTTTTGTAAGATAAGAGGTCAAGGATATGATGGGGCTAGTGTAATGAGCGGGATTCACACTGGTGTGCAAAGTTTAATTAAAGAGATGGTCCAATCTCCGGTTCCATTCGTACACTGTGGTTGTCACAACTTGAATTTAGTAATAAATGATGAGGTTAGCTCAATACAGGAGAATGAAAGTTTCTGTGGGCTATTGCGTGAGGTATTTCATTTCTTTGGGTCATCGTTGAATAAGTGGAAGGAACTTAGAATCCATGCTGCTCGCGGATCTCTCACTTTGAAGAAATTATTTGTGACAAGGTGGTCTTCGCGAATAGATGCAGTTCGTGCCGTCCGCGACAGATATCGGGACATTATCAAGATTCTAACGCGACTGTCTTTAACATCGACAAATAAAAAAGAAAGGGATGAGGCTAGATGTCTTAAGGAAAAATTAGACAGTTATGAATTTGTATTATTTATCGTTATTTGGGAACGAATTCTCGGCGCAATAAATTCCACTTCACGTAAAATGCAGTGTCCTAAAGTTGATCTCTCAGTTGTTGCAAGGCTCTTAAGCTGCTCTCTTTCAGAACTAAGAATCTACGGGACTCTTGGGACTCTGTGGTGCTAACGGCTTCTGCATTGGCCAAATCATGGGATGCTGTCCTCCATTTTAAACAAAAGAGAAAAAGAAAGGTCAAGAGGTTTTTGGATGAATTGTGTGATGACGAAAATATAGATAATCCTGAACAAACGTTTAAAGTGAATGTCTTTTATAAAACAGTAGATACAGCTTTAATGCAGCTGCGGCAAAGATTTGAGGGTCAAGACATGGTAACGTCCACGTTTGACATTTTATTTCCTAAACGTATGATAAAGGCTACTCAGGAAGACCTTTTAAGAGCTTCATCGGCAATACTGAGTCAGTATCCAGCTGATTTTACCGAAGACTTGGAATCAGAGCTCAGATCGTTTGATAACGAATTTAGAAAGGAAATTGAAGAAGAAGACTGTGTCTTGGATGTGATAAAATTGATGCTTAAAAGTCGCATCACTTCGTCGTTTCCTATGGCGTACAAGCTACTCGTTCTCTTCGTTTCAATCCTGGCAACTGTGGTATCGGCAGAGCGGTCTTTTCCAAACTAAAGCTCATTAAGACATACCTTAGATCCACAATGAGCCAAGAGAGACTAGATCACTTGGCTATTCTGTCTATTGAAAATGCTGAGGCCAGATCAATTGATAAGAAGGAATTGATCAACAGTGTTGCAAGTCTCAATGCACGTAGGTGCAAGCAGTTTGGCTTGTAATTGTAAAGTGTAAATGTTCGGTTTTATTATATTGCCCACTGGACATATTCTCAGACAGTGGACACTGTGTCATGCAGTCTCGCGTGGACATAAATGTAGCTTACATACTTTGTCCTGTTCATTTTAAATGTCATATTTCAAAAGAAATATAATTGTCATTGTATTTTTTCATTGCTAGCAGCCTATTATGTAAAAATAGCATTTATGTTAGTAACTCTGTTGTATAGTAATTCATTATTTTTGTTCAACATGACCATAAGAATTGTCTCTGTACATTTACTAGATCTAGCACAAGCCACGTTAGTGTTAATACCTACATGTTACCGTTTTCCATTTTCTTTATCTTTCGTCAAATAGATGATTTCATGTGTATTGTGAAGGTTCAGTTGCAAATGTAATATCTTTCCATCTGATCCAGATTTCAGAATCTATAACCTCCAGCAGTCCATTGAAGTCTTGAAATGTATGTCTAAGCTGAGGGGGGTCGGGGGCCCCCGAGCAAAATTCTCCTAAGGGCCCCCACTAGCCCCGTTACGCCACTGATAACGGGGATAATTATAAATATGTTCTTTGGCAGGTCACAAAGAGTATCGGCAATATCGTTACAGATGTTGTCTGTTCAAACTTCGGTGACCGAATATTCATTCTCATAACACAATATGGAAAAATCGGAACATTGGTAAGATCAGAGTATGGCTGACAGTATACATTTTTTTATTCTTCAGCTTGTTCCACGGAAGTAGATGTGGAAGGAAGAAGAGACCCAGTTATGTGATGGGTGGTGCCATTTTGTTTAAGTATGATGTCAAATTCAGGGGCAGATCCAGAATTTTGAGAAATTGGGGCGCAAATTTTTTTAAAAAATCCATGCTCCTATCGGGCGTTTTAGTGGAAGAATTTTTATGCTACTATCGTTTCCGGTGTTTTTAGAATTTGAAATTCTTTTACTCAACTTTTCTTTTCTTTGCAGTTTGTTGTGATTCTCTTTTAAGTATGATCATCAATCTTCTTGATGGTCGACATTTTTAACGCTTGCCTTTTGTAACTGAGCAAAATATCACATGACAACTGAATTAATGCCTTGATGTTTGAATCATACATCAAATCACTGTTTTCATGGGATAGTCTGTCCATGTAGCCTTAACAGAGCAACTTTGGTTTGAGTTTACAAAATGTTTTGAGCCTGGACAATAACTATAGTATTGTAACTAAAGTGATTATCTGATACAAAAAGTAATCCAAAGTCTAAACAATTTGCTGTAACATCACTGAGCTGTAAGAAGAATATGGACTTGATCCAAAAACTTACCAAGGTCAAGGATATAACCCAGTTAGTAAGTTTCGAGTTGTGAAATATACAAATTGAATGCATGGATTTATGATTGGAAAGCAGAATTCTGCCCACGGCAGGCAATGCCAGGTGGCAGCACCTGCTACTGACCAGTGCTGCCTTACACTTACAGTACATCATAGTAGAGCCTTCTGCTTGGCACTCAAAAAGTACAGTATCAAGTATGTGATAAGAAAATCTCTAGTGATCTTTTTTAACTTAAAACACATTGACCATTATTTGGTAAAATTTAGCACTGCAGTGCACACACAAATACCTGCTGGTGACTTGGTTAAATATACCGTAATATCCATTCAAAATCATAACGGATTGTCTGGTGACTTCAGGTGGTATGACTCTGAGCCTGCAGGTACCAGGTACTTGGACAGTCATGAGCAGAACCCTGGAAAAGGCCACCTAAAAGTTCCTCTAGATTAAGAAGCCAACTATTTTTCTCATAGAAACTAGCAAACTTGTGTACTGGACATTCTGGGGGGAAAACATGTCCCTGGACTACATAAAATTGATCATTTAGGGAAGATTGGTTTGGCAGTTACATATTACATCCTATGCTGTATCAATACAATCCTAATGCATACCACAGGTGTGGGTTCAGAGGTGACATTTGCAGTTTGACTGGCTGGATCAGTGGGTGGCTTTTTATAATATTTGATCACAGCCAACAGAACCTGCCTGAAAAACTCTTTTGACTATTGGCATTAATGCCCTAAACATTTCAATATAATGTCCACTATTTTTGTAGAATTTGACTTTCAGCTGTCAGGGTTTTACCATAACACAGAATAGAAAAATAAATAATATGGTATTTACTTTATGTGCTTACCCTGTATTTAAAAATATTTTCTCACAATCCCAAAAGATGTCCCAAGGCAGCAAGGCTTGGTCTATTTTTAGAGACTTTGTGAAATTATTTTTCTATATGGACTAGCCAGCTAATAAGTAACATACTATACCTGTATATTATGTTCAGACCTACCTGAGCTACCAGACAAACCAGACAACCTACTTGTGTTACAACATTAAACTGACCAATTTTTCTGGTTCTCCTGATCTTGACAGGTGCATGTAAGCAAGGAAATTTCATTAAATGGTGGACAAACTGAAAGTCTTGACATAAAAGTGCTAATGGGCAAGGATGAGGTACAGTAATAGTAGAACTTGTAATATCCACAGAATGGTGCTCCTTGGTTAGTTAGAATAAATCTTACCCAGTTATTCAGGCTTACAAAATGCACAGGGTTTGAAAAGTTGCACAAATGTACATGTATGTTATAGATTCTCCAAATTAACAGTATTTGGGTAAACTTACTAAACTGCCATAAAAAGAAGAAAACTAATACTTTTCTTCATGTTGTTCACAAAGCTATAATCAGGCTCAGCCCTGAAGCTCTTAATACTCGGTAAGCATAGCGAAACTTCGTCATATTGGTCGGTTAAAATCATGGCTATTGATTTTCCACTTGGTTAGCATGTTCAGTGACCCACACAAGTTCCTTCAGTTTCACAGATCAATCAAGGATCCATTTGTTCACACAAACTTTTTTGGCAATTTCAAGAATAATATAGAGTTCTGCCAACCTTCAGATGAAATTGCATGTGAAAGGTCCTGACACAAACTCAATGGTAGAATATACTTTGCCTTCATGACAGCACAACGACAAGGGGTAGTGCTCTGAAGGTTTCCGTCATTCTAGAACAGATCAGGTTAATATAATTTCCGTTGTGACTCCTCTTGTGGGAAAAAGAAACGATGCTTAATCTTTAATCAAGATTTAAATCAAGTACAAGCAACCTATTGCGAGTGTTTCCAGTCAGTCATGTACTGTAGCCAGAAATCTGAAAGTGGGAAGGGAGGGGGGAAGAAGAAATTTTCAGACAAATGGACCAACAAGACATTCTCAATGTACCCACAGATGTAATTAGGAAAATGCAACCAGAACATTCCCGTGACTGTAAAAGTAAAACTGTCATCAAAATTCGATGAAAGATTGTGCAAATGACGTCAAAGCTTCTTTCGTTAAAAAGTCTATCTGAACGCTCCTGGTGAAAGATTTCAAGTATTCATGTTTTCAAATTATTGGGTAAAATGTGAGAATTTAGTACTTCGGGACAGATTGATGATTCACATTTATACTACGAGAACTCGCTTTCCTTTTCTTATTGTACAGTTGTAAGCTAAGAATCGGTTATGCGTAATATAAAAATAAAAGCCCAGCATATTCTTTGGAGAAAAGCCATGAAATACGGGTAAATGAAGTATAATATTTATTACATTACATTTATTATTTAATATTATTATTATATACTATTATTTATTACAGTTGTAACATATTTCCTTTACCCGTGTTTCTGGGCTTTTCTCCGAGTAATATGCTGAGGTTTGATTTTTATATTACTCATACGTTTTCAGCCTGGTGAATCACTAACGAAGAACCTGTTATGACCAGTGGAACTAGGAGTTGTGTAGTTGAATATCTGAGGTAGTTTCACTCAGCGTCGAAGCTTATTCTTTTTTTTTCTTTTTTTTTTCCTTCTCCGTAAAAGCCACTGACATATGTCTACGCCAAGCAAATTGGAAATTCATTGTACTCAAGTGGAGTTTCACAGCCAATCCTATTGGGCATTACCGTGAAAGATCAAACTCCCGAGACCTTAAAGAAATTAGTTCAACTTGTCCAAGAAAACAGTGTTTGGTAACGAACTAAGTCCTTAAATGCGTCTGCAACATGTACTAGCAGATGGACGTTTCATCTATCCGTCGCTTCCCATTTTTCGTGGTAAAAGTCCTCGACATACGACAAATATGATGGAAAGCGAAAGCGTGAGAATTTGTGAACGTCTTTCCCATTTCTATGCATGCTTCACAAATCGTCCTATTGGCGTAGGTACGTTCCCCGACCCGTATTCTTCCCTTTCCATCAGGATTACTACCCTCGATTCAGTAAAAAGAAGATCAACGAACGTAAACAGTGGCTGACAGCACAACTGGAGGAACGGAAGACCCGATCAGAAGCGGGGCTACCTGACGTAAGCAGCAGTGATAAATTCAACATAATACTAAAGCGTGTGGCTAAGGTAGTCTGTGATTGGCGATTGGCGTATTTGCTCTGTGAAGTTTTGACGCTATGGAATACCTTATTTAGCATTCTTAAGCGCTGTTTACACGGGCGATTCTTCTTGCGATTTTTCTCATCCTGAAGCATGCGATTGAGAAAGTATTGTTCCGTATGGCTTTCGACAAATGATCCGCAAGTCGATCCACTCGATCGCATTTGTCAGGATACCTAAAATTGCCTGTGTAAACATTGTCCTTTAGTGAGGTTCATATTCATAAGTTCCTTCAAATCATGCGAATAAAGCATTTCAACATCTGACATTATATGACAAAATCAACTAATTTAGTCAAAAAATTTGAGATTAAAATACGGAGTTTAATCTACTCAATTAAGCGAACAAACGAGGAGGTAGAACAACCTGCTGTAGTAGGTAAGCCCTCTACTAATATTGCTTTTAACCTATGATCCGTTAAGTTAACTTAACCTTACCGTCGGTTAACATGCATGGCTTCAATCCGGTTTTTCATAACCCTCCCCTCCAAGCTGAAATGGGAATTTAATGGCATTGAAAATTTTGATGAACTATAGTGCAAGTTTTAAGATGAGGATCCGTTCTTTAGTCCAGTTTTTCAGACTGCTCCAGCAGTTGTAAGCTTCGCGGTCGTTTCACTCAAAAAGAGCTAAATACTAGAGCAGCTCTCGCTTGTAGATTAGTTCACGATGAAAGAGAAAAAGTTTGCACCTTCTTGCTTATGTGGCATAAGGTAGTATGCCACATAAGTGGTGGTGACTGGTGGACGGGTTAAGTCAGGCAATAATTTCATGGGCTAGACCCGGACAAGAAACAGTTACGAAAAAAACAAGTATCCATGTTCATATTAAACCGTGTATGCTAAGCGTAAGTCAAGTGGTCATAATTGTTAATTTAATTTTTTTCATTCTAGATCTATCTGTACGGTCCTGGAACCAAGAGTATCACCTATACAGACTTCGTCAATAAAGAGCTCATTCTGTTCTCGAACGTTGACAACGAAAGATCAATACCTTCAATAGTTTGCGGTAGGAATTAGTAAACAGCATCTTCTGACGTGGTTCGCCAGGGCTTGGTAGCTCAAAAGATAATTAATCTAACCAAATCGTTCTCCTGTTTCCATTGTCTTGCATTATTTCACGTTGTACTTAGGCCAAAACGTCAAAACAAGGAGCGATGCCGAAGCGAAAGTTCTGAATCGACTTTTTGTAGCGTTGTGGATGAAAGTTTTGCAAATACAATCTTATAATCGACAGACAATACGCAAAAATTTGTGAAATCCAAATCCTCTCTTAGTAGTTTCTTTTGGCTCTATTGCCTGCTCTTCTATTCTGATCCATGTTATGTCATTTAATTAACCGATCTGTTGGAAAATTACACGTCAAACGTTTACAGTATATTCCGCAACTCAGTATCCAACATTTCGTAAATAATAACCAACGTTTAACCAGACACAGTAGGCGGTAAGATATTAACAGCGACTACTTTTTACTTTCTAAATATTCTTAACACGAACTTTCCTCAACCAACTATCTATGACTACCCATTTTCACTGTCCTTCAAGTATAGCCTGGTTTGCATAAAATCGTTGCGATCGCTCAAAAATATTAACTCAGCGATTGTAGCGATTATAGCTATCGCTGAGTTAATTTGTTTGAGCGATCGTAGCGATTATATGGAAAGCAGGCGCACGATCGATTGTAACAATATGGTAAGATATCAAAATTCTCGTTATCGTTAATCAAGGTCTCAAACCAGGTCAGCGTAAAGTGTTGTTCACTTGCTTTAAACGTAACAACAAGAGAGAAGTAAAAGTTGCCCAGCTGTCTGGATCAGTTGCTGAGCTGTCATCATGCCATCACGGTGAGGTACGTTTAAGTACACGTAACCTTAAAGACTTCATAATGGGCGATAATTCACCACTTCTTTCCACATCATGAATGAACGAACGAACGAATGAATGAAGTCTTTATTTCATGAGGGTAACACTAAATAGCAAGGTAATAAACTTGTGGCCCTCTCTAGATGAACATCAAATTATGTAAATTACATATAAAGTAAAGTGATTACAGCAAGCATATATATAGATAAAATGATTGAAGGACGTAAGAGAAATATAAATAAAATTAAATGTAAAGATTATCTAATAAATGATGAATAAGTTGTTCACTAAAAACATCTTTCCGTGATAATTTTTATAATCACATATGCCTGTAAACCTTGCTATATTCCTTCATGTGAAAAGTGCAAGAATCTTTAATCCAATAATGTCATATGAGCGTGTTAAGATTATGTGATAAGGAAATAACATGACTTTCTGAGTACAGGGAACCTTTGTGTCCTGCATGGCACACGCACTCTCGCGTTACTCCATAGTTACTCTTAAACAATGACGAAGTAGAACGGCAATTGTAAACTGACATCTGTCGTACGTGAATTCTGATTGGTCAATAGCCATGTTTGGGTACTCCTAACTATGCCGCCAAACGTTTATTGAAATTGGTGCCGCTCTTTTGTTCCCTTTATTTCATAAAAGAAATACCTAATGGTTCTTTGTGTTTTGTATACTGCGAAACACGTTGCGAAGCAGCAGATGTAAAAGATATTTAAGATTTGTTACGAACATACTTCTAATATTACCAAATTTTGATTTTTTTTTACGTAGCAAAGTTTGGCAATGATCATCGTGAACTTGGCTCAAAACTTCGTCGGCAGCAACAACTTGAATCTCCTGTTGCCTATCAGCCAATTTGGTACCCAGATCCACGAAGGTAAAGATTGTGCAAGCTCTCGTTATATTTTCACCAAGCTCAGCCCTCTGGCTCGCCTGGCGTTTCCAGCGCACGACGAGGCCGTCTTAAACTTTCTCGTGGAAGACAACCAAGTGATCGAACCTGAGTGGTATTGTCCCATTATCCCTATGGTGTTGGTTAACGGTGCAGATGGGATTGGGACTGGTTACAGCACCAAGATTCCCAACTTCGATGTTCGAGAGTTGGTTCAATATATCAAAGATTTGCTACAGGATAAAGAACCACAGGAACTGGTATGATATTTATCACCTGCCATGTGTGTTTTTGCCAGTTTTACTAAGCTTGCCAGGGGTGTGTCGAATAAGGAGTTAAGGAAGGCTGTCCACAGTACTGTTTTTGTGGCAGATAACCTATTACTTCGTGCCAGGTTCATAATTTTCGAGTGAATTTTTCATAGTTCACAAGAGATGTGAACCCAGTATTCAAACTGCAACTTGATTGTCTAACTCACTGCCAACATTTGTGAATATTATATTCCAGAAACCTTCGTACAAAAACTTTACTGGAGAAATCAGGCAGGTGACACATCAAAAATATGAAGTTCGTGGAAGGTACGAAGTGGTTGACGAGAAGTCTTTTGAGATTACGGAACTCCCAGTCGGCACGTGGACTCAGAATTACAAGGAACCAGTTTTGGAAGTTATGTTACATGGAACAGAAAAATACAAGTCGTGTATAACGTAAGTTTGCTAAGCCTCCATTTCATATTTGCTCGTAAATAAATTTCTGCTAATTCCTGTGATTAGTAGGTATGAACTGAACATTCATGTTTGGTTATATGGACGCCTTATCCCTGGTCAAATTGTACTCATGTTTTGATGCAAAGTCTTCCAAACATTGTTGGCTCACATTTCAGCTTGTGTATCTCGTGCAACCTAAGGCAATCAGAAAAGTGTTTTATTTCATGTTACATGTAAGGAAACTTCACAATTAACCTACATTGCCGACGTCAAGTGAAAAAGTTCACTCTTGATGCGAGTTCAACTCGCACTATCGCCATACCGGTCCGGCGCAGTACCTGTGGAGCTATCGAGTCCACAGGCATTGGAGGCGAGTTTTTATCCAATTTAAGTGTACGAGATACTCTCGCGACAACTTGACGCTATCCATGAAGATGGATGTGCAGTATTTCAATTCTATTTTCATACATTTTCAAAACTTCATAAAAGAAACGTTTCAAATAGTGATCTAACACAAGATGATGAGACATCATCTTTGTTAATGGAAGAAATACTTGAACAGGTAAAGCGTCTTAAAGAAGGTATGAAACCTTGGCTAAAGGGAAGATTGGCTCTCTCTCAACACAACAGTCGTTTTGAAATCCCGATGGATGTAAAATTGTTGGAGACCATGACCCCAATGGAGTATTTGACAAACTACTCCGTCATAAGCTAACGAAGAAAAGCACTGTATAAACGTCTTGAGCCCACACGTATTGCAAGTAACACGCAGTCTCTAATTGATCACATAATTGCTACCGCCCCACATCGTTTTCGGCAAAGTGGTGTCTGCACTTTAATCAATTAGCGATCATAATTTAGTCCATGCTATTCGACGCTTGATTGCTCCTAAAGAAAAACCCAGGATAATAGAGGCCCGTAATTATAGAAATTTTAATATTAATTAATTTATAATTGACCTTAGTAAAGTGACCTGGGAGATGATGGAACTTTCTGATGATCCCAATGAAATGTGGCCTCTATGGAAAACTTTGTTTATTAAGATTTTGGATATTCATGCTCCTCTTAAAACTAAGCGTGTAAGAAACTTAGAAGCTCCATGGTTAACTTCTGACCTAAAAGCTCTAATGTTTCGTAGAGATGATTTAAAAAGATGTGCAGCCAAAAATCGATCCCAAATAAGTTTGCACTTATATCAGTCCACTAGAAATGAAGTGAATAAAAAGATCAAGATCGCGAAATCTAATTATTTCACTAGTAATTTAGAAGCGAATAAAAGTGATATTAAAAAGACGTGGAAGCTACTTAACAGTCTATTAAAAAAGCCCACAAAATCGACAAATGTCAATTTGCTGAAGGTAGACGGCAATATTATTGCTGATTGTCTAACTATTGCAGAAAATTTTAACAATCATTTTGTTGATATTGGCCCAAAACTAGCCGATCAGATTCCGCATACCACATGTGATCCCACGGAGTTTTTAAAACAAACGAGCAATAGTTTCAAATTCAAACATATTAGTCCAGGTTGTGTAGCAAATGTAATTCACAAAATGCCGTCAAATAAAGCAGCAGGTCTGGACAAAATTCCATGCCAAATATTGAAAACTGCTGTGACTATTATTTCAGAACCATTATCCAAAACTTTTAACAACTCTATTTCTTCGGGAATTTTTGTTGACTGGAAAAAAGCTAAAGTTACGCCAATTTATAAAGAAGGCGATAAATGTGACCTGAATAATTACAGATCTATTTCAGTTTTGTCCGTGGCCTCCAAAATTTTTGAGAAGATTGTTTTTTCACAGTTTTACAGTTATCTTAATACAAACAATCTTTTGACAGATCATCAATCAGGTTTTCGCCCATTTCATTCCACCTTAACTGCCTTGCTTAAAGATACTATGTACTGGCTAAACAACATGGATAATGGTAAAATTAATATCGCAGTGTTTGTAGATTTAAAAAAAGCTTTTGACACTGTCGATCACCACATTTTATTAGGTAAACTGACATTTTACAGTATTTTCGAAAATGAACTCAGCTGGTTTCAATCCTATCTTTTTAACAGGACTCAGCAAAGTTTCGTTAATGGAGCAATTTCTTAAACACGAACTTTAAAATGTGGTGTTCCCGAAGGCTCTATTTTGGGTCCATTATTATTTCTGATCTTCATAAACGACTTACCCGGGTGCCTCTCATTAACTCTCCCTAGTATGTATGCTAATGATACCAGTCTCACATCCGGAGACACTGATGTTAGGTATCTTGAAAGTAGATTCAATGCTGACCTAGCGAACCTTAATGACTGGCTGACAGCTAATCGTCTTAGCCTAAACAGTATTAAAAGTGAATATATGATTATTGGCTCGGCTAACAGAATTGCTAAATTAGACTCTGATCCCAATGTTTTCTTGGGTCAAGTTACTTTAAAGAGACTAAGATACAAAAAGATCCTCGGGGTAATTGTTGATGAGAATCTGAAATGGCATGAACATGTTGAAAATGTTTGCAAAAAAGTTAAAAAGGGTCTAGGAATCTTGAAAAGAATACGCGATTATGTGCCACGTGACTCCCTTATTAAGGTTTACAATGCCATTGTGCTACCCCATTTTGATTATTGCTCATCATTATGGGACTCGTGGTAAGGGCCTTAAAGACAAACTTCAAAAATTACAAAACAGAGCGAGCCGGATAATTACCCGCTCTAGCTATGAGATCAGATCCGTTGACACGTTAGCGCAATTAGGATGGCAAAAACTTGAAGATCGTTGGATGGCAAACAAAGCCACCCTAATGTATAAAATAGTTCACAATTTGGCTCCGTATCTCTCAGATAAATTCTCAACAGGAGATACAGTACATGACTACAATACTAGAGGAAATTTGATTAATCTTTCTATCCCCAAGCCTAACACCAATTTCCTTAAGTCAAGTCTTGTCTAGGGGGGAGCAATATGCTGGAATTTGCTCCCTGAGGACGTTAAGGCTAGTCTTAATATAGATGTTTTTAAGAAAAAATGTTAAGTCAAAATGTGTAAATTTTACTTTTTAAACTTAGTTTCTTGTCCTCACGGCTCTCCGGAAGAGCATTTTTTGTATAATGAGTGAGATTTCCGTGATTAAATAAAGTTCGTATGTATGTATGTATATATATTTCAGAATCATCCTCAGGGTATCATGAAACGAAAACTTCACAATTAACCAAATTAATTGTGAAGTTTTCGTTTCATAATACCCTGAGGATGATCATGTCACATGTGTTGTGGCAATTTTATTCCGTATATATATACAATTGTCATACGACCTTTGAATGTTGATGACTTATCCAAAAGGCCCGTCAGTGTTAGACGATGTTACTTCTTGCATCGAAATACTGCTTTGTCTTTTAATCAGAGCTTTGCATAGATAAACCTATTAATTAACACGTAAAGTTCGTGTAGTTTGTTTCTCTTTTCCGAACAGTTACGCGCGACAGGTCATTTTGTTATTAAGGACAGCTGTTTTTCTATTGATTTTTCAAATTAATTTAAAGTTGAAGAGCAATTATTGTTTAAACTACCATCGTGTTTTGTTGCTTAACCTGCAAGGAATACCATTTTACAAGGAATACCATACCGACACCACCGTGCACTTTGTCGTTACGATGAGCAAGGAGGAACTCATGGCAGCGGAAAATCTCGGCTTTTACAAGTAATTTAACTTGACCTCCGCAATAAACACCACCAACATGGTGAGTTTAACAAGGCTTAGTATCACGGATTGGTCGCTGGATATTTTTGTCAACCACGTAAAACCTTTACCTTACCTGCGTACTTCCATTTAGGTCCTATTTGACGATTACGGAGCAATAAAGAAGTATGAAAATGTCGGTGAAATTATCAGAGAATTCTATGGAATTCGTCTGGAATATTATGGCAAACAAAAGGAGTTCCTCGAAGGCATGCTAACGGCAGAGGCCGAGAAATTGTCCAATCAGGCTCGGTTTATACTGGAGAAGATTGATGGAACTATTGTAATAGGTACGGTATTATATTGTTGTGCATGTTCTCAACCTGTTTACTTGGTAATGTTTTCTGACGAGAATCGAACTTGTAACTAATGCTGCTCCCGATTATAAGATTAATCGATTATTTTTTGGCAATCGATTATTCTTAAAAATAATCGGATCATCGACAACAAACACGCACAGCATGATATTCACCTGATTCACCTGACCTTTCTTTCTGGAATTAAAAAAAATGCGAAGAGATAGCATTCTCGCGCTCTCATTGCAGTCAATTGTGATCAAAGAAGAAACGTGCAGCACTTAAGCCAACCATTTGTTGATGCACTGTTATTTTTAAACAAAAAGAATAGGTAGACAGTCAAAGTGCATATTTAATTATTTAGCTTATTTCTCTGTGTTTGTATAATTCTATTATATATGTTTTTTTCTTGGGTTTATCTACTGGAAAATTTCGAAACTTTAAAAACATTAAAATACACCCCTTTCTTTGAAGGGACAAACCACTGTGGACGTGTCATGATTTAATTTATCCAATACGATTAATTGATTGTTGACAGCGATTAATCGATTACGGATATGAACCGATGGGAGCAGCATTATTTGTAACCTTCTTGATCACTGGTGAGATATTCTAGCCATGGAAGTGCACGAAATCATATGTTGAGCGGAAGTTATTTTTTGCGCTAGTTTGTATGGTAGTTTGACATATCTACCACCTGTCTGGAAGTCTGAATATATCTTATTTATAACAAGTGGCTTGGTATATACCAAGTTTTTATATAAAACATCAGGAAAATCGACTTAGGTTAAAAAATAAGATACATACCTGTATATGAAATGATGAACAGAAAAATTATGGCGGCTGTACTACATATTCAACTACAATTCTTTACAAGCTTCCGTAAAATCAGATAGCAGTTACAAAATGTTTGACATGTTACTATAAATGAGCAACCATTGGCATTCTTACCAAATTTAGCACATTTCAAAATGCAAATTTCCGCGTGCAAAGGATAGTCTAAATGTATTACTTATATATTACTTGGAAAGACGATTTAATTTGCACAAAACAAGGCGAAACGTGACGTCGTCATGAAGCTGGTCGAAAGAGGCTACCCTTCCGATCCAGAGAAAAGTTGGAAAGAAAGCCAGAAAAGCAATGCTGTCGAAGAGGACACAGACGATACCCGGAGCGAAGTGAGTTCGACAAGCTCAACTGCTGGACCAGACTTGGCCTATTTATTGAACCTGGCGTTACTGAGCCTTTCTAAGGAAAAGAAAGACGAACTATTGAAACAACGAGACGATAAGGTAATCGGTTTTAGTTTGTCGAAAAGGTTGTTCAGTCATTCTAAAAATTTCTGCTGTACATTGTGCCCACTGGACGTGGTTCTGTATAGACGAATCATTAAGCATTCAAGCGATGGTGAAACAAGCAACAGTCGTGCTTCAGTAACTCTAAACAATGGTTGCTCTAAACATCAGTTTGTGTGCTCACGTGAAACGTTATCCGGATTCCTGACGTGGTCCAAACCAGTAATCTACTAATGAATGGTCCTATTTTTTTCAATACCAGATTTTAAGTGTTTAATCCTGCCTTACCAGATACATAGATAGCTAGTAAACTTGTGGTCTCGCTGGAGTGAGTTTCGAAACGATCGTCCGATGATTCGCTGTTTTCGTCCCCCTTTCGAAATCAGGAAACTTTCGTTTCATCTAAGCATGTTTTGTTTTAGGTTTTTTTTAATCTATATTTTGTAGAAAGTCGAACTTGATACCTTGCGCAAAAAGTCACCAAAAGGTCTGTGGATGGAAGATTTGGAGGTGTTCCTTGAGGAACTGGAGGTATGCAGTTGATTTGTTATATCAATTAAGGCGATGTCTGTCAGTCTAATATGGTACCTACTTGTGCACGTACGCATCCATCATCCCAACCCATCCCATCCATTCCTCCCCGTCCATCTCATTCATCCCTTTCCGTCCATCTCATTCATCCCTTTCCGTCCATCTCATTCATCCCTTTCTGTCCATCTCATTCATCCCTTCCTGTCCATCCCTTCCTGTCCATCCCTTCCCATGATGCACCTCCCTTCCATTCGAGCTACGCGTTTTTTCCTATGCATTAGATACTTCAGAATCATCCTCAGGGTATTATGGTTATTTGTGAAGTTTCGTTTCATTAGATACTTGACACTCATGTTTCGTCTTCCAGGTTGAAAACCAAGAAAGAGAGAACGGCCAGGCTGTAGTTAAGGTTGCCTCCAAGAAGAAAGCAGGCACGTCATCTTCAAGAAGCCGTGAAGCGTCGCCGAAAAATACCATTGACAAGGCGTCAGACGTGCTAAGTACTGTGAAAGAAGAGAAGAGTTCTAAAGATGACTGGGGTTTCAGCGATGAGAGCGAAAATCAAGAAACGCTCTCTTTATCGGAGAGACTGACTTTGAAGAAATTCGAGGACGACTCGGATGCCTCTTCTATTAGTAGCATATCTTCAAACAGTAAGGCTAGTAAAACGTCTTCATCCTCCTAACAGGTTAGTTCTTCAAGCTATGCAGAAATTTGCTTTATCAGTAAGTAATACACGTTTCTTGATTTATGATCAAAAAATTGATTGCTGTACTTCATAACCTGCTCAGAAAGGTTGAAATAGCCATCAAGGTGTAAGACTAGAAAACGTCTTCCTATCAAAACGGGACAGTGCTTGAAATGAAAAAGAAGTTGGCACATTTGTCGTTGATCTACTTAGAGATTACCTCTAAACTGTTAAAAAAGAATGGAGTTGGATGTTTTCTAATTCTGTAATGGTTGAACATCGACATGATTTTTATTCGCTGCTGTAATTTCTGACATGTTTTGCCAGGCAGTACAGGTTGATTCCGACGACTCGGTTGATGCTGCTCCAGCAAAATCCAAAAGTTCATCGAAGAGACAAACCAAAGTACCCGCCAAGCGCGGCAAGAAAGCAGAACCGATGAACACAATAGAACAAGCCTTAAAGAAAGAAGCCAAACCTACGAAGAGTAAAAGTAAGATCAAAAAGATATTAGAGGACATTGAGAAACTGTCAAGCGGTGAGAGCAAGAGCGGTAAGAAACTCGCACCAAAACGTTCCGACGGTGACTCAGACTCGCCCTCTATTAGCTCGGTGGTGAGTGCGAAGACGTTCAAACCTGCTAATAAGGTAAGGAATAGAGACGTACTGGGTCCAGGTAAGGGAATTCGATGTCTGGTAAAATTCCACCAGATGTGGGATATTGCTAGGTTCTTTCAACTTGGAAAGTTTGCAGGAAAATTCTTATTTAGTGTGCCAGTAGCAATTTGATCCTGACAATCCACAAGCTACAAATATGGGTTTGATTTGAATCTCAAAAACCATGACCAGCCAACAACTTCAAAAAGTATAAAATAAAACATATTCCGAAGAATAAAGTCATCTTGAGAACTCAAGATATGAGTCAAATACGCAAAACATCACGCATATTTCTCTCTTTAAGGTGCATTTACAGGTGCAATATTGTCTCACGATTGTCACCCTAGTATATGCAAGAAACCCCAAGACTTCAGCAGTTAGATTTCTGCTGATTCGCCCCTGTGCGTCCTCTAGGCTTTCATGAGTTTAATGCATGCATGAGGGTTACAGTTGCGAGGCGGAAAATTGCAGATATATAAACTCACCTTTAAATAATCCCTGGTTTCTTTTCTCCTTCATCTAGAACCTGCTACCATCCGACATGCGGTCGTCTATTATCCGGTTGAATCCGGAGGTCTTAGTTGACTGGTATCCGGCAAGTCCTTAGTAAGCAAAATCTTCTGACGTACTTCACCAGGGCCTGGTTACTCAAAAGACGATTACCCTTCCTGTATCTTTATCCTCTTTTCATTCTCTTTGTACTTTTTTGACGTTTTACTTAGGCTAAAATGTCAAAACCAGCACCGGAACCCAAGCGAAAGAAAGCTATCATTTCCAGCAGAGAAGACGAAGACTTCGGGGGTGACCCTGTTTCACCACCGAAACGTCCCGCCAGACGCCAAAAACCTCCTGTGAAATACGTTTTGGATGATGATGACGGTGACGATGATGCTGAGGACTGGATGGATGATAATGTTGATGATGATGATAGTGACTTGGAGTAAAGCAGGAAAACGTCTGATAAAACGATCAAAATAAGAATGAGGTATTGAAGATTCAACGGGCGGCAGCATTCTCAGAAATATTCATCCGCACTCCTCAGAATTAGACGTTATCCTTTTTTTTTTTTTTACCCACGCGTGATGAAGTAAACTCCTTGTTGATATGTAAAATACTTTGGCGGATTTTTTAAAGTCCCATGTCCTTCACGTTTTAAAACTATTACATGTTCCATGTGGTACAGTCAAACTTTCATGGGTTTTTTTTTGAAAATTTTAGTAATACCTTGGATCATAATTCCGTTTCGAGCTTTGCACGGGCTATCAAACATTGCTGCATGTAGATCCCATGTCTTCGTTCGCATAGTCGCTGGAGGTAATTTTTGATCTAGTCAAATTTTCCCCTGATTCGGCTTTGAAAATTTGTGCATTCCTTGGGTACATTTCATGTATTAGCTTTTTCATATTCATATCGTCATATTCGTCTTGGAACAGAGATTAATTTGGTTTATAATAGGGTTAATACCAGATGTGGTTTTAGAGTTTGCTCAGCTCTGGTTGGTCGGGGTAAACCGTTTATCTCGTTACAATCACCGTGCTTGAGGTGAATGTAACGTTGTCAGTTTTACAAACGGAGACGCAATCAAAATGGAAGAAAATGCTGTTTCAAAACAGCCCAAATGTGCGACTGAATTCAGAGTAAAACTTTTTCAAGGTAGTTAGGGAGAATGAATTGTGTTAATTTAACCTGACTTTTTGTTCGTGGTGCTGCCTTTTACAGGATAAAGTACACTCCTTCGATTATGCGTTGTTTCTATCTGATAATATTTTAGTAAAGTAATGAGGCTCCTTTACAGTCACTGACATATTGACCGATAATAATCTCGGCTTTGGTAACTAATTGTGAAATATCGCATGTCGAAATTGATCAGAGGAAGTTTCGGCAACCTATCATAAACAAAAAAAAAAAACTCAGCGGTTGAGCAGCCATGGACTGATTGTAGAAGTTCGATTATCTGATCAATTTCAACAACTGATGTACCAGAATGAAGCTGTTTGAATTCCAATATGGTGGTATAAGTATGAAGGTATTTAACCACCTTTAGAAAACAAGAAATGTACTCAAGGTTGGTATACATTCTTTGAGACACCCTTTGTCTAACATGAAATTACACAGCTTCGGCGATCAAAGTTTAGATCCAATTGCAACGGGCTTAACAACGATGCGATAGGCAAGGGTTTACTCAATTGTTTTCATTTTGTGTATATATTTTTATATAGGTATATACAAGGAGGGAAAACTTTAAGTGTTACAACTGTAGGTTGTAGGATAATTTTTTGTAATTTTCCTTTCTTTATTCGTTTTAACTGCGCGATGCTGCGATAATTTTGGGTACATTTTATCTATGTTGCTTTCAGTTTGTAACTTGGGACTTTGTAAAATTGTTTTCCTTTTAGTGTCTCTCAACAGTTAGTGCACGTTTGCAGCTGAAGAGTGGTCTGCCGAAATGCATAGTGCTTTTTAGTATTTACTTTCTCTGTGTGTGTTGGTTCCTTTAGTTCTTGTCAGGACTGTCTTGTATAACCATTCACCATAGATAAGACGTTTTTCAAAGCGATACTGTAACGTGTGTATATGTTAGCGGCGTTCGAGAAGGCATAGCAATTAGTTGTCGTAGTTTGTGATATGAGGTTTACGTGGATATTAAAATAGAACGAACTCAAGGCCATGCATCGTCCTTTAATTTTTCTTCAGTTTTGTTTCTGATGTGTCTTGGAATATCAAAACGGAAGGAGAATATAACCCGCCAAAGTCTGTACAAATTTTTCACTGTGAGTACGTTTGCGACCTTTACTGATACAGCGTATGTTAGAGCCACTGCCCATTACAGCTGTTTTAAAAGCCAACTTTTACGTTATTTGATTCAAACGTTTTTCGTGTAGCCATTAGTAACGTTCGTACACGTACTGCAATCTCGCACAGTGCTTTCACCCACCTCGAGTCCTTCAATGGCAGAGAGGTCGTACTTTTGCTCTCTTCTGTTCAAATGTCTACCTTTGCAGAGTAAAATTGTCTGGCGTCAGCCAGGGCAAAGCAATGGGAGACCAATCCCAGGAGAAAACAGTTAAAATTCAGCATATTTTGCGTATCGTGGTTCCAGAGAATCAGACTGGACCACAAACTGCAGGACGAATGCGACGGAACTGTCAGCGTCTGTCATTGTTGCCCCTGATTGTACACGAGAAAATGTTAAAGGACTTTATTTGGTCCCGTCAGGCCAGGACATTTTGGGCAATCGGTGTGAATTATATCCCCGGTTTTTATGCAATACGAAAAGAGCCGTAAATAAGCGTAAAACGCAGGAAACTGATCAAGATGAAGACAATGAATCGAAAACTAATTTTTACATACTAAAGTCGCATCATGGAGCTCCTTAGCATTACGGCCTATCTCTTCCGTCTTTCTTGTCTTCTTTTTCAACAGCCATTTTTGTTCTGCTCACACTTGTGAAGCCGTTGTGAAGTGCTGGAAGCGCGCGCAATTCTGTCCACCGCATTCTAGTAGTTAGCGTGTATGTGGACACACCTTTTCCCATCCCGTGTGAACTCAACCGTTCTCCGTCATTGTTTCGCCACACGGAACGATGGAGTTCCGGTGTGAGCGGGCGCTTAGCGTCGCTGTTTGTTCCTCCGATTCTGATGACAAGACGTTACTCTGGTGAATTTCTTTTTGAAATTAAGATCTATTTTACTTACAAGGAAGAGTTTCAGCCCGGTCTTAAGAAGAAGAAATCCGTTAAAAATTGCCAATTACATTTCGAAATTTTGAACACGGGCAGAGTATCTGAATTTCAACCAGCGCTATAATTCTTCACGTAACCGGCTCATATGAGGGAAAATTTTCGTAGGATATACAGCCTGTGTTGTGAAAGAATTCTAGCCGGGTATTTCGTGATTGGGAATCAACTCGCTGTACTACATTGTCGGGTTTTTTGATCGATTATCGATTTTATTTAATTTTTTTTTTCTTACGACAAATTAGTGTTTGTTTAACCCCCTTCCCGGCAGGATATCCTCTGTTCGCGACAGGGGCGTTCGGGGACTGATTCTGCTGAGAAAAAGTTAATTGAGGCAGTTACAACTCTTCTCAGTGTAATGTCTTCCCTTGACGAATAAAATCTTTTGGCCTTAACCGTACTAAAATAACACAAGACTCACCCAGCCGGGAATGCTGAAAGTTCGGGTGACTTTACGTTAGTTCTGAGTAAGGTCAATATGCTGGTACTTATCAGTGCAAGAGCAACAGTATGCAGCGTATTCACTACTCAGTCCCCTGGGACGTGAGTAATAAATGGCAAAATGACAAAAGATGATCAATTTCTTTTGTTATGGAACACCGACATAGCGGCTATAACATCAAGTACGTCCGCCCTATTCAGCCCTAATCACTGATCTGAAAAATAGGACTAGATCGAGCAACCTAGGGTTGGAGTGCGGGAGAAAATGAAGCCCGCAAAATTCAATCTGCGCCATATTGGAGTGGCCGCTTTCTCGGTAACTTTGTAATGCTGTTATGAAAATGAGGAAACTCGTACGTAGGGCTGTAGTAAACGAAGAAAAAATGTGAAAGGAAACGACAACACATCCCAAAGTGGTAGTGAGGGATCTGACGATGAATAATCCAGGTTAAAAAGAAAATTTTCACGGACATTTTACTAGTAAGTATGGGGTGTCATTACCGTCAAAACTATTATGTTTCGTTATTATCTATCGGTTCATTATTATACAGTTTTTCGTTATTATTATTCCCAAGTTCATCATGATCATGCAATATCTAGTTATTAATTTGCATTTCTTTGTTATTATTATACACTGCTTTGTTTGTATTATGCACTGTTGATTTGTTATTATTATGCACTGTTTCTTTATTATAAAGCATTGGTTTGTATTGGTACACAGTGTTTCGTTATTATTGTGCAATGTTTCATTATTTGTACCGATTTATTATTAGGCACTGTTTCAGTATTATTTTGTAATGTTTCGATATTATCATGCACTGTGGTATTATTATGCAGTGTTGTACTATTATCATCACCTGTGCGTGTGAGTAGCTGGTACGTTGAGCAGGGCAGAAAGACAAACGAACATGCTGATAGATTTCACTGGGGAGTTGAAAGACGTAATAACATCTAAATTAAGGGAGATTGTTCCTAGTGTTCATAGTGCTGATAATTTTGACATAGCAGAAGGGCTTCAAGAAATTCAGAAGCTTGTCATTGTCTTAGACTCCTTGACAAGAATACCAGAAGAAATATTCAATTTGTTGAACAGTGCATGGTCAATTTTAGAGTGCTCAGGGATGAACATCAGAGAAAATGCTGTTTTCACTGGATAACCAGGTAGACCAAAGTATGCAGTTAGCAAGGAACAGTTCGCAATGCTTGTAAAAGCCAGGTTTAGTATCCATTCAATTTCAGAGCTACTTCATGTGAGTTCATGGACTGTAAAACGACAAGTGCAAGAATACAGTCTTTCAGTGCATTCTCTTTACACAGAAATACAAGATAACCAGATGACATAGTGAGAGCAACTAA
Organism: Heliopora coerulea; assembly: GCA_030142905.1. NCBI lineage: Eukaryota > Metazoa > Cnidaria > Anthozoa > Scleralcyonacea > Helioporidae > Heliopora > Heliopora coerulea. The sequence continues at coordinate 137,572 of JASJOG010000415.1, read as the reverse complement.
AAGAACAAAATGTGGATTAAAAATGTTGATGGGAAACCTTGGCTTAAGGGGTATATTCATAATCAGACATCATATGAGAGCAGCTCTTTCATGAGTTGATCCCCAGGGAGTGGCTACTTGATGGTGCACGGCAATTAAATGATGTATATACAATGGAACAAGGCCACTTGGACTCAGGCATTTTAATGGCAATCATAAACTTGTCAAATGGTGTTTTGTTGTTCACGGGTGTGAGGATGGCTTCACACCTGTGTATTTACCCTGCAATGCTAACAATGAAACTGCCACAGTATTCTGAAATTTCATAATAGCAGTATAAAACTGGGGATTGCCCTCCAGAACCAGGTGTGATGTTGTTAGGGAACTGAAAATGTGGATGTTGTCAAGAATAAGTTAAACACTTGTGGTCCAGGTAAGGGGTCAGCTCTTGTGGGTAAGAGCATGCACAATCAACAAATTGAGCACCTCTGGTGGGATGTATTTAAGGATGTTTTAAACAATTGCCACAATCTGTTTTTATTAATGGGAGATGTGAATATCTTGGACTATTAAGCAAAGAATGACTTATAGTGCTTACATTATGCATTCCTTCATCACATAAACCATTGTTTGGATGAATGGTCTGTTGCCTGGTTGAGACATCCCATGTCCACAGCAAACAACTACCTTAATGACCTAAACTTTCGCGGACACAAATTTTCGCGGATTGGTCCAATCTGCGAAAGTTTATGTCCGCGAATTTTTCTAAATTCGCTCATCCGCGAAAGTTTTTGTCCGCAAATTTTCCAGTTTTGTCATCTGCGAAAGTTAACGACCGCGAAACATAGTACCGCCTGTATGTATCTTTGCACCATGAAATCCAAATCTCCCAACAATAAAGGACGACCAGTAGGAGATCGGTACTCCTCGATCCTTCTGTCTGCGTTTCCATACATGTCTGCTTTCAGTAATTCTTTGTATCGCTTTTTCATTTCGCGAACAGTGCTTTCATTCAGATTTGGATATTTTGTTTTAAACTTTCTCACTGCAGCGATGGGTCCGTTTTCACTTCCATATCTTCGATCCTCGTCGCTGTACTTATTGTACTTGCTTCTTTTACTTCGAAGTACGCTTGTAGCATATTGAACAGCATCAAAATCAACTGATCCCAGCCCAGTGTCTTCTCTACGAACAGTTGATGGACCTGCTACAGTCAGATCGTCTTGTACAATTTCAACATCATGCGCCTCAGTGCAAGTGTAGTGGAAGTGTTGTGACGAAATGGTTTGCGTTCAGTCTGTTACATTTGCGTTCAATGCTGCAGTTCGAGGATATCATGTGTATCGCTCATATTGGAGTCCTGCTCCAGATGAATTGTTGGTATGCAAGATAGAAAATGACAACGATTTTGACCCCTATACAATAAAGGTGTGTAAAATTGAAAGCGATATGACAGTTGGGCATTTGCCAAGGGAGATTTCTCGGCCAAAGAAATATCTCCTTCTTCGAGGAGCTGATGTAACAGCGAAGTTGATTGGTACAGATTACAGGAGCTCACCACTTATTCAAGGACGACTCGAAACTCCTTGCTTAGTGACCGTAGTGTTGACAGGAAACATTAATGGAAATGCTTTGATGAAAAGATACGAAGAACTGGTCTCTGACTTGTACACCGAGCAGGAAAGTACGGTGAAGGTGGGAAGCTTCTTAAAAGAAAAGGCTGATGAGACAGACATATCGATTCTGCCTAGATCTCAAAAGGCAAAGAAAACTTCAGTTGAAGCAAGCAGACCGAAACGAAATCACGACATTCGTGCATTTTTCGCTAGTAATCATAATCGAAATCATAATCTACCAGCAATAATGGAGGAAACACCACCGAAAGTTGTCATACTGAACCCACCACTGAAAGTTGTCATACATGGATATTATTGTTATTTGGTAGTTTTGTTATTGTTATGTTGACATTAGTGATTTTATTCTGAAAATGCAATGGACTTTTATACGATTTCTTATCTTAATATGACTTAGACTTCGCATGAAAAAAATGCGAATCGCGAAAGTTTATGCACACGAAATATTTGAGATCACATTGTCCGCGAAAGTTTATGACCGCGAATTTTCCAGTTTTGTCATCCGCGAAAGTTTATGACCGCGAAAGTTAATGACCGCGAAAGTTTATGTCATTAAGGTATACACCCCTTCAGCTTTGGGTCCAAGGTTCATTGATGACATCTGAAAAAGGTACCAATCCTACTGAAGTAACTGACAAGTATGGTATTGACTGGGATGGACCTATCCCACTTGATGACAGTTCAGTAGACATTCCACCAACTAGTCCTGCTTCAACAAGTGAACAACTTACGCAGTTTGAGGAAAGAACTATGGCACTTCAAGAATCAACATTAACAGAAGACAAACTTAAACTTTAAAAACTGGCTAAAAAATATCTTAAAAAAAGGTAAAGTGCTTTTATTTATACTGGATAACCCTATCAGCTATCTGAGCTGGTCTCCCTAGAGGTCCAGTAATGGCCAACCCTCATGGGTCCAGTGTTATGACAGGAGGAAACCGGAGTACCCGGAGAAAACCTGCGATGCTTGGTAGAGTCAAACTGGGCAACACTCTTCTCACATGTGACCAAGGTAACTTTTAATCAGATTACTGCACGCGGCCGGAATCGAACCCTACTCACAGTGGTGAGAGACACCTGCACTACCACTGTGCCACCAGCACCCTTAGTTAAATGTCAAATTCATGGCACCCCTCTGAATGAGCTACTTTTCTCACAAACCAAAATGCAACATCAGTTAGAACAAGGTGGTTGGTTGCTTTTATTGTGTATATTTGATTTGAACTTGGACAATTCGTTTTATAGATCAACAGCAAAACAGTTTCAGCACAACTCTAAACACAACAGCAGTGAAAAATTAAAATTACTTCATATAACTAAACCTTTAGACACCTTTAAATGGTAAGTGTTATCAAAGCAAAATTTGCCTCAAATATCATCAATATCTATTTTAATGGTATATTTCTTTAAAAATTGCTAAAGCAATGGCATTAAAACATTATATTGCAAATATGTGCAAAGTACAAAGATTTTTTACCAAATGTAATTCTTATCCTGAGAAACATTTTCCTCTTTCAAATGACTGTGTAGAGCAGTTCATTTAAAGGTTCATCAAAGTTTAAAAATCCAAATATCAATAAAACAAGCATAACTGAAACAGCCACCTGTGAATTGTGGTAAAACTGTTAATAAATTACTTTAGCATACTGGAGACCAGTTTAACAAATTACATGTCATAGTACAGCCCAGGATTCTTCAATTGGCAGCTTGCTGTCTAGATGTGGCCCATGAAACCTTCTTGAATCTATCAAAATTTTGTGGCTTGGGAACGCCAAACAACCACGGCCTTTTCCATCCATAAAACCGGTCACTGTAAAAGAAAAAATCTCTGGTCTCCACAGTACGTAGACTATGCAGTAGATCTCGAAGTGCAGTACATGCCACCAACACGATCACTCGTTGCTCAATAGTCGATTATTTATCACGAGAAAATCAGTAATTTTAAAGAAAATTGGACAATTTTAAAGGATGTTGTCTCTCGGCATGTTTTCACTTAAAATTTGACAATTATACGCCAAGAACCTACACACGTTGAAAGTTCTCCTCCAATTTCTTCGATGTAACCTATACAAAATATACGGCGCACCTTGAAAAGTGGTCACTCCAATATGGCCGCCACGACTGATTTCCGGCTTCACTTTTTGAACAATAGTTGCTCAATCCAGTCCTATTTTTCAGATCAGTGGCCCTTATACGTATTCCCAAGTAGAGTGCCACCGTGCAAGATGCAAATAAATAAATTTCATTTGCTCTACTGAACGTCGGAATAATCTTGTAGTTGCTACCCAACCTGGCGTCTGACGTCATGTAATGGTGTAGTAGATGGAGACGTTCGGCTGTAGTTCCCATAATTCTGTTGCTTTTGTTATCAACGGGCTCTGGTTATCAATATTGGCATGTTGTAATAGGAGACTTTGATTCCTTGACAGGCAATTGAGAGAAAACAATCTACCTCGACAGTTGAAGCTTGAATTGGTCCCTGGTTGGTGTCCCTCTCTGTTCTAACACTTCTGGCCTCCGTAATACGACAAGAACAATGAAGTTATTTGTGGTGGCGTTCCTCAGTACAGGTAAATTACCGCCAGTAATCCTGGCTTTGTACAACCTATCGTTGCATTTGCGTTATTTGCCCACAAGCATTACAACAGTCACTATTTAAAGCCCCCAAATCAGTTCTCTGCTGAGACGTTACAGTAACTTCGCACCGTCCGTCTATACCTTGCCAGAAGATGAGAAAATGCCGTAGCTAAGTCTATAAGTCGAAGCCTTGAATTTTTTGAGATTTATATTTTTTCACGTCCCAATGAACTCCGCGCGAAGATTTCCCCACTGCTGCACAACCAGGGTTTATATTCGAAACTTAGCGGTATATGGAAGTCGCCCTTAGCAGTGCGAGCTGATCCCGATCTATCAATTTATCGTTCGTTTTCCAGTAACCGAGTATCCCCTATTTGAATGGAATCATCGGCAACAAACGTCAAAACTTAGTACACAGTCAACACCGCTTCAAATCTCAAGTATATACCATTTCGTTGTTCTTGTCAACATGCATTTATTTTGCACAACTTGCTGAGACGTGGATACTATTTCAAGCTACAGCTGACAAATCACCTTGGGACACATGTAAATTTTAACATTTACTTAGTTTAAGTATTGTCTCTCCGTTTCCCTCTCGCTCTTCGATGTTAAATAGGACAATGTGTCAACGGGGACATGCTGAGCAGAAAATGGTGTCATCAAGCATTGGATTGGGGTCTGGAGGATATGAAGAGGGTGAAATTTTGAATCTTTGCTAGAGCTGTTCCGTGAGTTTCGTCAGTGATTGTAGCTGCTATGTGATGAAGAGGCGGTTCGATATCAAACGGGGTGTTGCAAGTCAACGACATATTGCTGCATGTTGCTGTTCGCAACAACTACAGGACGTTAAAGGAAACACTTTCGTAACGCTTGGGCAATGTTTTCGTACAACCACTATTACAATAATTTGTAGACTTGAGAGAATTTTCAACGCCGCTCTAGTTCTACACTGTCTGTCGTTACTAACACTTTCACGGTGTCATGACTACCTCGGCTAATTCTATTTTGATCGTTTTTGGTCATGGCAGTGCAAAACTCTTAATCACGCAGTGATCCCTTGCTGGATGCTTAAACGTCATCAAATTATTCTCATGCATACACTAATTCTTATTCGCTAATATTCTGCACTTTATCACCTATTAGCTGACACCAGTTGTTTAATCAATATCTACCGTTCATTAATATACGTCAACGATATATTGCTCTATTCAATTACTGAGTTTTTAGCTACTGTGTTAAATCTCTGTGGTAGACCTCAAACTCCTCACTACAAAAGCCACCGATTTGTGGCCATGTCAGAGGACAATCTCAACCCATTTTGAAGTCGGATTAATCGGATCTATGAAAATATTTTCATCGTTCACGCTTGAACAGCCTGTAACGGCAACTCTTGTCTGTTATTGCAAACTGAAACAACTTCGAGTCTTCGACCATATTGTTATTCTCTGGAACTAACCTATTTCAAACACTGTAGCCTGGCAATTTGTGACATGCATAAATGTAGCGGGTAAATATTTTATCCTCACCTTAACCTTTCATACCCGGAAAAATGAAAATATCATGACTGATTGAACTAGTAAATCTTCTACGCTGCAACGAAAACTTGGCTTGAAATTAAGCTTTACCTATCTGCTGCTAAAAATAGCTTCAGAAAATCCAAATGAACACTCCAGTAGTTTTGGTAGTAAAGACAATGAGATTCCTCCCTTGAATTTAATAGCGATTTGTTTATGGCCAACAGACTGAGCCATTGTCACATTCTGTGCCATTGTTGGCGGTTGTGAAAAATGGCTTCGTTTGTGTTCTCGGATGTGCTGAAATAAACATAGCGATTTCTAATTTTTCAATCAGTGGAACTTTCTTTTTGCGCTAACTTTGTCTGACGCAAATAGCAGCGTCAGAATAAGTCACTTTTCCCGTTAGTCTAACCACGAGGCATTGCATGTAGTGCTATAAGCGTCGAAGCTCGGGTTAATGTCGAGCCCTGGAACAGATTGTTTGAGTAAACATGCCAATGTTAAGCGCAGTGACAGATTTTTAGAGGATTCAAAAACGTTTTACGATAAGATATTTGAGCTCGATTGTACGACGGAATATGCAGAACTAAACGACGTATTAACTGGTAGTCTTAAATTTACGCTAAATCAACTAACCAGGGACTAGTTGCGTAAGGTGACTGACTTTAACTACAGCTGGCATTAGTTACATGATTAAATTCTTAACTACGATTAATAAACATTAGGGCTAATCCATGTTGCGTAAGAACTGTTTCCTTGAAGTTTCGCCATTTGTCTTGGTCCGGAGAACGAACGTGAAGGTGAAGGGAGAGATCTCACGAATTAAGTTAATTCTGCTTCTTTTCTCCTACGGGAAACCTTTTCACAACCGTTTTACTCAAATAATAACATTTAATGACGATTTAACCAAGAAAAGGATGATTTAAACTGCGATTAAGAGCTTTACAAGACCGCACCCAGATTCACACATAAAACAATTGATCAACTTTAATCCCAGACGAATGCTAGTTACCTTTAGATAAACCAGGGTTTCTTTTTATTACTTGATGAAACATATGTGCGTCAGTCAAAACTAATGGAGGGATAGATTTTAGGCGAAAAATTGTATATCAATTTCCAATGTCTGTAACTTAAGGTTGAAATATAAATTTGAGTCATGAGAGCATGATCATGATGCATTCTGTTGTCCGCATTTCTAACAGAAAATTTTAGAACGACTGTACTCGGGAAAAAATGCCTTACGAATCCAAAAAAGTGGCTTGGCTCGTATAAATTTCGCATTGCAAATGATCCGTGCCAAATTTCGTGCGTGCCACGCCAAGGTTGCACGTGTGCAACGGCCCTTCTGTTAAGTAGTTCAAACATACGTGAAATTGGCTTCCGTGTCAGAAAGGCAAACTGCTTTGGGTAAAATCTGCAACGTAAACGCTCAGCCTGGTCGAACACTGCTCCAGAACCAAGCTTGTGACCCATGCACTAACGTAATAAGAGTGCTGGCCAGAAAGTTGAGCCTTGTACCCTCATCAAAATATTACAGTCAAACCTCCCGTAAGCGGACACCCTCGGGACCACGACCTGGTGTCCGCTTACGGGAGGTGTCCGCTTGTGAGAGGTTGGTTAATATTTAAATAAGTGATTGTTGAAACATGATTCTTTCAATAGTGGTCTTAATATGTTATTGTCTACAGCTATCATTACAAATTTCTCTAAAAACTCCACTATAAAACCTTTGTGTCTCTACATTACCAACATAACATCTACATTGCCGTTGTAAATATGATGTTATAGTGTCTATAGTTCTGCTAAGATGGTTTGAAATAATCTGTTATGTGCGCTTGCTTTTGCCCTGCTAAACGTATGTCTGTAAGAATCTCATTAACATTTAATACAGCTCGACAAAGTTCTTCGTTGCCCGTGAAATATGCGAAATCTAAAAGCTTCTCCGCTACATTTGCAGCTTTGGCAGCTGTCTTAATTTCGGGTTCCTTCAAAGGCACGTCGAAATCATCGTCTTCTTGTTCGCCATCAGTGTCTTCGTCAATGTCAAGGCCATCATCTAACTTTAGGCGTTTGTCAATTTCGCTTGTTTCGTTCAACAGCTCTCTTCTTAATCCTTCTCGCCAGTTTGTATCTTCGATGTTGATCAAGTCATCGCAGAATGGGACATAGTCGTCTGCACCAAGGTACTGCTCGGCAGAGCAGTCATTACAAAGTTTCGAGCACAGTTCATTCAAATTCATCATCTCCAAGGAGACAACAGTACGGCTCCCGTAAGAATTGGGCGCCGGGACTTTCCTGGCTTTAAAATGTGGTGTGTTCGGTGTGGCTGAAGTGTAAATGTCCAACTGGTGTTTTTTAAAGCCCGCTCTGTAACGAAAAATATTACATTAAACTGTCTATCAATTAGTTTCACTTCATATTGATAACCACATTACTAACGCGTGACAACTTGGTATTGGTATCAATCCACTTTCGTTTGCATAAATACAAATTTGTATCCCGGCAAGAAAGAGCTCTCGGTGCTCAAACACTTCCTGTCCAAACAAAAGACATTGGAATGCCGGAAATACGATTTTTCGGACGTAGTATTTTCAAGATTTCTAGCAATTTATCCCCTCAAAAAAGTTTGTAACTGCATTTCCAGAGCTGGTCGCAAAGCCTACGCCTCTTGGCCAAGACTCTACGCCACTGAAAATTGAAACCAAAAGCCGACAACACCAACTATCTCTATAGTAGATCCACATTTATTATTGTCTCCCACGTTAGTTACATAATTAAAAGCGCTCCAAAAACCCTAATTGTAAAGTAAAAACATGTGTGAGCCGCGTGAGAAATGTGTGAATATGAAACAAAGACTGTAAAATGAAATATAACTGACAAACTGTAGTAATAAAAAAAGAAAAATTTCAAATTAAAGGCTATTCATTCGAGAGGACTACTAAAACCTCTTTACCATTCTGGGGTATAATATCGCTGCATAGAAATGACGCATACTGGAATATTTTCCTGTTGTGTTTAGTGAGAAAGCGTTAGTTTAATTTTGAGTTTGTTTTTTTGGTTCTCCCTCGGATAAACTTAAGCCGCATTTTGGCAATAAGATGGCACTTCTCTGTTTCTGGTTGATGCGAACTCATGAGGGGTGGCACTCTACTTTTCTGTCTGGTAAACCTGACCTTTTTTCGATAAGAAGGAAACGCATTTTTGTTGCATATATCTCTTGTATCTAACTGAGGTGTCAAATAACTCATTAGCTTGGATATCCCTTCAACACAATGCAGAGCTAGGAAGTTGTTCGACCCTCCAGTGAGAGGCGTGATTTAAAATGCACGATATTGCACATATCGTAAATGATCGATTAAGCGCCGCGGTGCTTATTTGCATTTTTCCAGTTAAAGATGCGGTGTTTATTTGAGAGGGGCGCTTATTCGAAAGGGGAGCTTATTTCAAAGACGGGTAAAACATTTAGTGTAATATATAGAGAATAAAGAAGGCACGTATTATTGTCGGGCACGTCCCTATGGAACTTTCAAGTCTAACTGATTATTTTCTGAAGGTGGACTAATCAAATAGCATCTTAGCTGAAGTTACGGGGAAGAGAAAGCCCGAGGTTGGGATGGTGGTTCCTGCAACGTTTACAGGATACACCGTAAATCGACGACATGCACAGGTGTTAGACTCAGAGTTGAGCAAGAAGGAGGAGAAATTTATACACCTAGAATTATTATACGAACCCAATTGTTAGAGATATCCTACATTAAAACTTTAGAACTCTCGAATTGGTCGTGATCTCCTTTCTCAATCATGTTATGATATCTCGGCGCAGCGTTTATTTATAAATCCTCAAATTGGCGCCGCGGCGCTTATTCGAGAGCGCCGCTTAAGCCTATTTTCCACTAGGCGGAATTTTTCGCTCGAAATGCACTTTCCGCCCGAAAGTCAATATTGGGTATGCGCAGTAGCTATTCATTTTTCCGCTTGGCAGCATTGGCGTTGTCGCGATAAAGTTGAAAATGATCCGACTTTTTCCGCCTCCGCAATTCCGCTAAAGTGAAATAACCAATCAGATCGCAAGAAAAGGAAAACAACATGGAAGGTGATGCTCGCATGAGTAGCTTTGGTATTAACTCGTTAAAAGAATTGCTTCGCGTGTCAGGAAATTCTCAAAGTGTGGATGAGCACACTGGATGTAAATTCTTTAAATGAATTGTTTTGTTCAGCCCAACAACAACCACAAAGTTGCGTTGATCGTATATTTTTCACACTCAAAACCTTTCCTTGTACCTCTCATTTTGACGGCGAAGTCTCCTTCGAAGTAAAATTGAAATTAATAGCCTTTGCAAGTGTTGTCGTCTTATGGGCGCCATCTGTGTCTTTTGATCTTTCAAAGTTGGCGGGCTCTATTTTCCGATCGCCACTGAGCGTATGTGGAAATTGAAGATGCGTTTTCGCTCGGAAAATTTTCCGGCGGAAAATCCATTTCGAGCGAAAAATTCCGCCTAGTGGAAAATAGGCTTTATTAAATTATTTTCGGTAGAGGTGCGGCGCTTATTCGAGAGCGGGGCTCAATCGATCATTTACGGTACTTAACGAGCGAATACCGGAGAACAAGTGTTGTAATTTAACAAAACCAAAACTCGCCCAAATATTCTGTCAGTTACGCAAGGTAGAATTTTCACTGTGGCAGCAACGTTTCAGGATCATGGTCATGCCTTTTAACTTTATTGGAAACATTTTCTTGTCTCTAAGGATTGTTAGAGTTTGAAAGTTAAACCTAAGAAGATATCAACTGGTATAAAACAACTTTGGGACTTGGTTTTCCAGTTTTAATCTTAGAAGTCGATATGTTCTGTAACGACAAGTCGACCGTGTTTCTTCTATTTGTTTTGGCGACGGCAAATTTGGGCCGCTCGTTTGCTGAACAATCTTTTGAACTCAATAGACTACCGCGAGATAAGTTCAGGAACCCAACTGTAAACGTTTGTAGTCAGAAAGGACAAGAATTTTGCGAGAAGAGGCATTCCCAATGCGACTGGAAAGGAAGCGGTGGTTGCTGTTACTGTATCTGCGGACACGACAATTCAACGTTCGATGAGTCGCGAATGACATGCAGGACAAACGTAGACGTTAGGGCAGGTATGTAAGTTAATATTAAAATCCGAAAATGCTATTTTCGATTCGGAGATTCAACTGTGGTTGATTAATTCATCATCATTTGTACTGTACATACATGGTCAGGAAACGGGGTAATGTTTTTTTAACCAAATGTGTTGCACGTCAGAAAATAAATGGAACACACTTTACTGCACAACTTCTTCATATTAGACACACTATTTAATATCTAGTATTCTATCACGTAATTTTCTCAGGCTGTTCTCATCATCTGAAATGGTTAACGGACCCCTTGCTATAAATGGGTTGCTTCATTTGGTATCTGCACCTTCTATTGAAGAACCTTAACATTCCTCAGATAACGTCGCTTTCACTACATTTTTTTTTCTTACTACGTTTTGCCGCGGTTTTAAGCAAGTAAGTTACACAAGATGATGTTTTAAGGAAAATCGTAAGATATGTGTATCTACAAGGTGACACTAATCATCGCATTCAAACATTTCTCTGAAATTCATCCTAAGAATTTTCAGTACGAAATATTCTGCAATATTTTATCTCTAAATGATAGAATTTCTTACAGTTATTCCAAACAATATGACATTCTTCTAATATGGTCACAAGTTCATTCAAATTCCTTGGCAGTCTGAACTGTTTTGAATCCCGTAACAGTTTACTTCAATTTTAGCAATTTCTTTGGCTGGTTGACCTAATTTTGTGTAATTTTTAACACCTTCACATTTCATTAAAACTTAAGGAATTCATTAAGGTATAATTATTCCTTAGAAACATGATACTCCCAGTAGCATGGTTACTAAATAAACATACAATGAAATAGCCAAATCCCAACATGAATGTAAGTACAAGGAAATTATTGCACCACAGATTTAACTCTTTCTGCCCAGAGACATTTTCTATTTCTTTACTGCCTAATCTCAGATAATTTTGCTCACCAAAGAGAGATGTTTCAACAGGAAAGAGTTAATCCTGTTTCTTCCAAGGTGACCTTTTGAGCTGTTTATTCTGGCTAAATCAGACAATGGTATGCCAAGGAGGTCAGCTGGAAGTGAGAGGGTTAAATGAGTATTAAGTTCTAGGAGTTACTGATTAATAATGTCCAAGAAAGTAGGAATTCACAATCAGGCACATTATTACAATTGATAATGCAAATGCTGACTAAATTCAACACATAATCTATGATAGTTATGTTACCAGGTAATTTCATTTACAATGAAATTCAATATAGGTTTTCCTTTATCATCCTAAGTTTAAAACAAAGTCAAAGTGGACTAAAACATGGTTTCTATTAGCAACATAAATGTACCAATGATGATATACACAAGTACAGTTACCATCTTGTGTTTAACTGAACTTTTTATGCTTCACAAGTACTAAAGTGTCACCCTACTGTGAAGAATTGACTGTTCTTATGCATGTTATCTTGCTTATGTTGGTGTCAACAGTGAAAACCAGCCATTTATTTCCAGTGATACTTCATTCTGAATTCTGGTATAGAGAATTTGAACAAACAGTTATCTGGCATAATTGTCTGGAAGATAAAATTCTGACTTTCTGTGTGACATTTCATGTAAATGTTTTGTGATCAAATTATTTTTCTAACTTAAATATTATAATGTATAAACCAGGACTTAGATAAAATCTTAGGACTTCAATATGTCAAAGAAGAATAAATAAAGTGTTTAGTTCACTATTTTCTGATACAGTAAAGTTCCTTCCTTTTTTTTCAAGACCACTATACCAAGTCCTGGATAACTTAGTTCCATTGTTATCATTTATGTGGAACAGACACATAAAACTAGAAATACGTGCACGCAACAACCCCTCGCCCACCCTTCCAATATATCTCTCAAGAACCCAAGTAACAATGATAATTTTTTGAAAATTCTCAAAAAGATAAATCCTCCAGGAAGAGGACATGCAATAAAAAAAATCCACACAGAATTTGGCCGCAAATAAACAACAATCCAAACTGGAAATTATTTTATATTTAGACTGCTTATAGTCATATTTACGTTTAAAATTTCAATTCTGCTTTATTAAAACGTTCAACGGCTTAACAAATGGTAAGATGTCCATCCTTACAATTAAATTATTAAACAACGAATGATAGGATCAATACCCAGAATTATTTGCGGGTTTATGGTAATTCGTGTCGTTTTTCAATTAGACTTCTCACTCATTTTGCCTTAAAGAAAGATTGTTTTATTAGATGACCAGACTTTCCTTCTAAAAAGTGACGCATTCTCATAGGTTATCAAACGGATACCGGCATTACGGACAGCTCATGATTGAATATTTTTCTGACATGTTTTTGACTCTAAAAATTGATAAATTATACGTTACCTCAAAGTTGGTTACAAATGTCTTTAAGATCTGCTATGATAAGGATTTATGCTAAGTATTCATCCGGAAGTACAAGACTTTGGTGACGAAGATGAAACGAATTACGAAATCGTCAAAGTAAACAAAGAAAACATGAACGAATTCTGCAGTTTTATCGCTGACCAAAAACCTGAAAATACCAAACATAAAACAAAATACGACAAGCAAACCTTGTGCAAGTTTTGTCGAAAGAAGAACGAGAAAAGGGTAGTAAAAGACGTACTTTTTCCAAGGCAAAACATCAATAAAAAAGAAAAATGGCGTATAAACCTGCAACTCTTACGTATTTTCGACTAAGCATTCAGTGGCACCTCAACACAAAGGGTTCAACGGTAAATTTACAAACAGACGACTTTAAATTTTCTTGAGAGGTTCTAAAATCCTGATGAAAGCATTACCGATCGAATATGGTAAAGGTCATCATGCACAAATCACTCTTGAAGTGAGAAAGACTGAAGCGGACAACTGTTTTGCCGAAAGATAATTTGGTGGCCAAAAAAAAAAAAAAACTTTGCAGCGAGTTACCTGGTGGCTGTTTACCTTGCATTTTTGTTTCGAGCTAAAAATACATCCTAACGTCTTCAATGGGGTGACATTTCATAGCGAAAAAAATCCTGATTGAGGCAATGAAATCTTTGTGTGGAAAGCGGAGAAAGCATCCAAAGACTGTCATGGCCTGGACAACTCTTCTGGATGACGAGTGTTCAATCCCACTTCTCAAACAATTGACCATGAACGCTGTCCGGTTAAATATTGCAAAATGTTCAAAAATAATCGTCGTACAGAGATGAATGAACCAGAATCTTCATTCTACTTTACCAATAAACACCAGCAAAATCCAGGTGGTAACATTTCGTACAAGAAGTCTCCCTTAGGGAAGAATGAAGTCGGGAAGCTACTTTTGAGAGCTGCTCAAAACATTTCCGTTCGCAAAACTTGTACTTCAAAGCTACTCGATTCAGACGTACCTGTGATTGTGCAGCTCAGGTAAGTGGTTACCAGAACGTGAAAAGTCCCAAGATTTATACTAATCGACATCTATTCAACTTCAGCGAAGAATGTCGTTTTAATACAGTTAGTCGCTTAGCAAATGTCCTGACAGCAAGCGAGTTCCCTTACGTCTTTTGCTCATATAAATCAGAAAGAACCAAGACAAAGCGTTACTGCAAAAAGTGAACAGTTGGCAAATGCATATTTCAAGGAGTTAACTTTGAGAACTGCTCTGTCAAGTCATAAATTGTCCAGTTACTGAGGTGGCGAAACCAGCCGCAGGCACCAAGAAAGCCATTTCTTTTGCCCGTCTTAAATCATTTACTGACTTCAGTGTTCAAATAATGTAAACAACTTGCGAGAGATCCATACAAGGGAAAAAAGAACGAGACCAAATCAATTTGCTTCAATACGGTACCTAAGTACGGTTTGTTCAACAACATACCAGTCCCCGAGCTTGCACACGGCATTTTTGAGTGACCGGAACCCATGGATATATATATATATATATATATATATATATATATATATATATATATATAAATATATATAATGAAAGATACATACACAAAGCAAAAATTTTTCTCCCAGTAAAGGGACTTCACGCACGTCGAGATTAGTACCCTCGCACCGCTCTTCGCGGGGTGGGCGAGGGGACAAGACCTAGTTTACTCTCACTCCAGTCCCTTGCTCGACATTTCTCATAACCATTACAACTCTTAAACACGGAGCGATTGGATAAGAAGAGGCTGAGTTTCTCAGCCTGTCAATTATGATTAAGGAAAGGTCGCATGTTATTGGTCAATTGAGTTCAGACTAATTTCCGGTGGACGAATATCACGTTCAGTTGAGGAGAATACAGGAGATGAATTTGTTTACAACGACGTTGCTGCCTGGATAGTATTTTGCGCCTGTTGGCCATTTGAACTGTTTTGACTGAGCCAACAATCCAAGAGCAATTCCATCACTTCAACATTTCGTGCCGGTTTTCCGTTGGACAGTAACTGATTCCTCACGGTGTTGATCTTTTTACGTACTTCTACCAAGCACCCTTCCTCATCGCGTTTTATTTCCATTTTGAAGCCGTAGTAGGCCTTGCTCTCTTTAATTGCACTTTTGTTCTTCTGGTAGTAGACTTTATTTCGATCATACTCGCTAAGCCCCGCAGAAAGCGGAGTTGTGCTTTGCGCCGAGGTAGAGTTCCGAGCTGTTGGATGAGAGCAACCGAGCATATTTGCCACAAATGAATTTGAAAGTGGCGCCAGTTTTTGTTTATATTTATAATATTACAAGCTTCAAGTATGCGCCAAAAAGAATACAGATGGCTATGCAGTGGCGTAACGGGGCTAGTGGGGGCCCTTAGGAGAATTTTGCTCGGGGGCCCCCGACCCCCCTCAGCTTAGACATACATTTCAAGACTTCAATGGACTGCTGGAGGTTATAGATTCTGAAATCTGGATCAGATGGAAAGATATTACATTTGCAACTGAACCTTCACAATACACATGAAATCATCTATTTGACGAAAGATAAAGAAAATGGAAAACGGTAACATGTAGGTATTAACACTAACGTGGCTTGTGCTAGATCTAGTAAATGTACAGAGACAATTCTTATGGTCATGTTGAACAAAAATAATGAATTACTATACAACAGAGTTACTAACATAAATGCTATTTTTACATAATAGGCTGCTAGCAATGAAAAAATACAATGACAATTATATTTCTTTTGAAATATGACATTTAAAATGAACAGGACAAAGTATGTAAGCTACATTTATGTCCACGCGAGACTGCATGACACAGTGTCCACTGTCTGAGAATATGTCCAGTGGGCAATATAATAAAACCGAACATTTACACTTTACAATTACAAGCCAAACTGCTTGCACCTACGTGCATTGAGACTTGCAACACTGTTGATCAATTCCTTCTTATCAATTGATCTGGCCTCAGCATTTTCAATAGACAGAATAGCCAAGTGATCTAGTCTCTCTTGGCTCATTGTGGATCTAAGGTATGTCTTAATGAGCTTTAGTTTGGAAAAGACCGCTCTGCCGATACCACAGTTGCCAGGATTGAAACGAAGAGAACGAGTAGCTTGTACGCCATAGGAAACGACGAAGTGATGCGACTTTTAAGCATCAATTTTATCACATCCAAGACACAGTCTTCTTCTTCAATTTCCTTTCTAAATTCGTTATCAAACGATCTGAGCTCTGATTCCAAGTCTTCGGTAAAATCAGCTGGATACTGACTCAGTATTGCCGATGAAGCTCTTAAAAGGTCTTCCTGAGTAGCCTTTATCATACGTTTAGGAAATAAAATGTCAAACGTGGACGTTACCATGTCTTGACCCTCAAATCTTTGCCGCAGCTGCATTAAAGCTGTATCTACTGTTTTATAAAAGACATTCACTTTAAACGTTTGTTCAGGATTATCTATATTTTCGTCATCACACAATTCATCCAAAAACCTCTTGACCTTTCTTTTTCTCTTTTGTTTAAAATGGAGGACAGCATCCCATGATTTGGCCAATGCAGAAGCCGTTAGCACCACAGAGTCCCAAGAGTCCCGTAGATTCTTAGTTCTGAAAGAGAGCAGCTTAAGAGCCTTGCAACAACTGAGAGATCAACTTTAGGACACTGCATTTTACGTGAAGTGGAATTTATTGCGCCGAGAATTCGTTCCCAAATAACGATAAATAATACAAATTCATAACTGTCTAATTTTTCCTTAAGACATCTAGCCTCATCCCTTTCTTTTTTATTTGTCGATGTTAAAGACAGTCGCGTTAGAATCTTGATAATGTCCCGATATCTGTCGCGGACGGCACGAACTGCATCTATTCGCGAAGACCACCTTGTCACAAATAATTTCTTCAAAGTGAGAGATCCGCGAGCAGCATGGATTCTAAGTTCCTTCCACTTATTCAACGATGACCCAAAGAAATGAAATACCTCACGCAATAGCCCACAGAAACTTTCATTCTCCTGTATTGAGCTAACCTCATCATTTATTACTAAATTCAAGTTGTGACAACCACAGTGTACGAATGGAACCGGAGATTGGACCATCTCTTTAATTAAACTTTGCACACCAGTGTGAATCCCGCTCATTACACTAGCCCCATCATATCCTTGACCTCTTATCTTACAAAAAGACAAACCAGGTCCTCCAAGAAACTCCTTCGCAGTAGAACCTATACCCTCTGTCTTTGCATCATTTAATTTAACAAAACCCATGAAACTCTCAACCACCCTACAGTCTTCACCCTCAACCTGTACCCACCTAACGACAACGCTCAGTTGATCCACCCGTGAGATATCACTAGTTGAATCCAAAATAACAGACCAAAATGGTGCATCGTTGATCTTTGTGATAAGTGATGACGTTACCGCATTTACAAGAAGACTAATTAGCTCATTTTGAATTTTGGCACTGAGATATTTAGTAGCTTTAGCGGGAAGCGAAATAACTTCGGGAAGGACTTCATCATATTGTGCAACCAATGCAACCAATCCCAGAAAGTTACCTCCTTCACATATTCCGTCAGACACGGCTTCTCGGTGGCCCCTGAAAGCTAAACTTAACGATGACAAAATCAAGATGATTGACAGGATTCGTTCCAGGACTTTGACCCAAAACAGTGAATTCCGGCGTATTTCATTCTCATTTTCTTCATCAAGAACGTTTCCAGATTTTCACCTTAGACAGACAACGGATGTTTCTATGTGCAAAACTGACTTTTTGTGCCGATTAATCTTGGCAGACATATCATGAGTAGAACCCGATACGCCGTTTATCCAACCCTTTTGACTCTCGTAATTCTTGTTTGAACGATCAGCAAATAGCCAAGAAACCTCACAGGATGGTTTTTTCAGTTCGTTGGAATAACAAAGCCAGCCTCTTGGAACTGAAATATTATCGACAAATTTGTTGTAATATCTGACATGGAAATTAGTGACCAATGTTCCTGCTTCATCTCTGTATTCAAAAGGGCCAGATGGTCTACATGGTCCATGGTTTAAAGTCTCCCTTTTTAAAGAATCGTCGTTGATTGTCTCGCAAAAGTGGCCGCGGTCTGCTGGATATCGTCTCGACGAATCAAAATCAAACTGAGATCTTTCACTAACAGAATTCAATCTTGAAGATGGATCACTTGAATGGCTGATAGTGACACCATTTTCTGGTACTGGTGCAGTGACAATGTTCTCTTTGTTAAATGGCACAATGCTCTCTTCCTTTTCTGCTGCTTCTTTCTCTTTACTCCGTCTATTATTTTCAGATATTTCAGGATTTTGCTTATCATAATCTTCATTGCCATCACTGTCACTCGAGGAGGCAGGACAATCACCTTGAAGCCGAGTATCACCTTGACAAATTGTTAATTTATCTTACTTCTGAGTCTGAAGAAAAGACGATATGTTTCTCGTACTTGATGTGGCAGCTTCGATCCTACGATTTTTCTCTGCTCTTTTAAATGCACCAGAATTATACTTTTGTTTTAAATTTGATGCCATAAATTACTATAGGAAATAACATGGTTCGAGAAGAATTAATGAAAAATGGCATTCATGTTTCGCCAAATATTTGTTTTACCGTCTGTAAAAGCTCGAGAAACGACAACGCTGACGTCAGTAACTAAATACCACTAGTAAAAAAAAATTAAAAGTTAATTTCGATGTCATTAGCCAATCACAAATAAGTAAAACTGATTGAAATTGTATTAACAGCGAAATTACCATAACCAAACTGACTTCCAAGCAAAACAAACGTCCGCCGAACGTTGTGACTATCGTGTTCTTCGAACATAAAGACTTCTGACCAGAGGTCGGGCGGCGAATTGGTGCCTGAGATACACTTATGACATGTACCGCATTATTTAAAATGGCAGCAACTACAGAAGAAATACGAATATCATTGTGAACAGAATGTTAGTGAAAATTACTCCCTTGGTTTATCGTGTGATAGGAATCATAGGATATCATTTCTTCTAATTAGTTTAAATTTTTAAAGTCATGACGTCATCATAGATTCATCGGGGGCCCCTTTGAGGTCGGGGGCCCTTAGGAGTTGCTCTAACCCTGACCTTAGTCCGTTACGCCACTGCCCGTTATTTCAAGAAAATGACAGTTGCAAGAAGTTCGTAGCGTCTTCCTCAACAACAAACCTGTTTAGTTGAAACTATAGGCTTCGAGTTTTCCGCCATACTAGATTTGTGTGGGATCCAGTCTTCGATACGCAGACAATAAACAAAAAACAAAATGGCGAACACGATAACTGTCTTCTTTACTTAACAATTGCGCTTTCTGATATGAGTGACATAAAGGATATACTAGAAATTGAACAGGCTTTTTCCGGGGCACCTACTAAAGAGGCAATTGTGGGGGCAAACAAGGTATAGTGAATGGTATTTTGGCTTTAATTTGGAGTTTAATAGCACCTGACATGTGTCGATCGGTCGTTCGGTCGGTCGGTCGGTCGGTCGGTCGGTCGGTCGGTCGGTCGGTCGGTCGGTCGGTCCATCGGTCCGTCGGTCCGTCGGTCAGTCAGTCCAGTCAGTCCAGTCAGTCCAGTCAGTCCAGTCAGTCCAGTCAGTCCAGTCAGTCCAGTCAGTCCAGTCAGTCAGTCAGTCTTCCCGATCAATCAAACAGACTGCCACTGGGTCAGATTTACGGTCAGGGCTTTCAGTAAGGTTTGAAGTAGGCATCTGCCTGTACTAAATTAGGCGGCTGTGTCAGTCAAAGGAGCCATACAAAGACCCGTTTTTGCAAGGGGGTCTAGGAGCATGCCCTCGGAAAATTTTGAAATCTAGATGATCAGTAATGCGATTTTCAACATTCTGGGTATTAAATTTTTTTTATCAAAAAAGTCATCGAACTTTATATTGTAATAAGGGGCAATTTCGAAACATGACTGTTGCTATAATAGTCTCTTAAATTCCTTACTTAAAACTATATTTCTATGTATGACATTCAGCTTTATTCTTTTCCCAAAACATTGATACCCATACTTTTGGGTTTCCAATTTACATTTTCCTTTTCCTGCAGAAAACGGTATCGGACCACCTTAAATGCAATAAAACAATAACATTCGATTTTAACTAGAATGACTGTTGTACATTCTGGTTGCTGGAAACAACACTTGCCTTTATTTCAACAAAAATATTAATTTTGTAGCGCGTAGTGATTAAAATGAACATTTGACTTCAAGGGACGTGCTCCTCCCGGAAGTGAACCAGATGATCTTCCAGCGCCTTACGATGCACAGTATGAAACGACGTGTAAAGAACAACTTTTGAAATTGTTTAACAGGACACCTGAACAGGTGAGATTCATGTCAGGCATGTTATGTGTTAATTTTCTGCAAGAAATGCCATTGAGCCGGGCCGTATTTCCGTCAAGATTTTAAGGATAGGACGATCGTCCAAAGAAACTTTGACGGAAAACTACGGATCTTGGCACGGCGAGTAGACCCCAAGTTACTTAGCATACCAGGAAGAAATTTTTCATGATAATCTGACACTGCCAAAGTCAACTGAAAAATGTTGACTCGAGTGGGATTTGAACTCGCACCTTCGGGGTACCGGTCCGCCGCTCTACCTGTCGAGCTATCGAGTCCAGAGGGATTGGAGGCGAGTTTTATCCAATCTAAGTGCACGAGATATTCTCGCCATAACTTAACGTTTATCCATGAGAGGATGTGCGGTCATATATATATATATATATATATATATATATATATATACCTATTTCTTTCTATCTATCTATCTATCTATCTATCTATCTATCTATCTATCTATCTATATATATATATATATATATATATATATATATATATATATATATATAAGAAGTAAAATAGACAAAATTTTTTTGCTGTCGCTACTCTGAGTTTCACGCGCTTAGGCGATTATCAGGCAACTGACAGATTATTTAATTATTCACACAATTAGGATATTTGCAAGTTCACAGATGGTGTTGTGTTACATGTCGGCATGTGCTGAAAAGCTCCGATCGATTATTTAAGATGTGAAGTCGTTGACTGTGACGCCTATGTATGTTCGTGTCTCGTGGTCAGTTGTTGTAACTTCGGCCTTGTAAATTGCGTTCGTTTTTAGGTGACTCACAAACTGCAAGTTGCGCCTTGGAAAACCAAACATGAGTCAAGTGAAATGAGTTCAAAATGGAAAGGTTCATACTATAGCGAAAGAAAATAAAATAAGGCATGGGAAAATAAGCTTTCTTGGGTCACAAAAGCTTCAGACGGCACGGAAAGCGCGTTTTGTGAACTTTGCCATGTGTCCATTCAGCCAAGAGCATCCAACTTATGCAACCATGAAAAAAGTGCGAAACACCTTCAGCGAGTTAAACTATCCGCTAGCACGAAGCCTCTTCAAGTTGCCCATGTCCCAAGAGTACATGACAAAGTAAAGATCCCTGAAATTGAACTGGCCGTTACAATGGCTTGCCACTCCGCAGCTCTGAGAATCGATCACCTTGGCGAGATCATTTCTAGAAATGCAGCTGGAAGCAAACTTGAACGTATTAAACTGCACAGATTTAAGTGCATTCAAATTTTAACCATAGTTGTCGCTCCTGCCCTGAAAGAAGAATTGATAACCGATGTCAAAGGAAAGAAATTCGCCTTAATTGTAGATGAGTCAACAGATGTTGCAACCACGAAACATCTTTGCGTCATCGTACGATATTACAGTAACTTCCAAAAGAAGATTGTTACTGCATTTGTTAACTTGATTGCTGTGACGCGAGCGTGTGCAGATGATCTGTCCGATGTCATTAAAGATTGTCTTGCGGGAATTCAGCTCAGAATAGAGGACTGCATCTGCTTTTGGTATTGATGGTGCCTCAGTTATGGTGGGGTGAACACGATTCCGTTTGGTCAAGAATAGTTGCTGTTGCTCCAAACTGTATCAGCTTAAAATGCATCTGCCACTCTTTAGCACTATGTGTTAAGCATGCCTTCGAGAAACTCCCCTCAAGCCTTGGATTTCTTCTGGCCGAGATTCCCAAATGGTTCTCTAAAAGTACGGTACGAAGAGAAGATTTCAAGATGCTCTACAATGTCATGAATCCTGATGATGACCAGAAAGCACCTTTCGCGAAATATTCTACCACAAGATGGCTGGTGAGAGGGAAGGTTATATTCCGAATCTTGATGAATTGGGAAGAACTAAAGATTTACTTCGCTACATCAGAGCCAGCGAGTACCCATGCGGCACGGTACAAGGCACGTCTTATTCAGGAGATGCTTAACGATCCAATCAACTACCTGTATCTCCACTTTTTGTCACCTCCAATCTCAGAGTTTGGCCGGGTGAACGCTTTCTTCCAAGCCCCAGACGCTGACCCTGAAGAAATGCACTTGAGCTCTCGGCACATAGCAAGAGTCTGCATGGCAAAGTTTTCAATGGACAGGGCAATCCACTCCCAATAGAAGAAGTCGACTTTGGTGGAAAGTTTGAATTCGAAGCAAAGAACTATATTTTTGCTCAGTCAAACAAACCAGATGCTGAGGCTAAAGTTCGTGAAATGAAGAAGCGGGGCCTGATGTTCCTCCTCCAACTTGGGGAACAAGTTAACAAACGTTTGCCTGCAACACGCAACCTTTTCAAGGGTCTGAGCACCTTGCATCCACGCATGGCACTAGATGCCACAGCTAGAGCTCCATTTAATCTACTGCATCTTGCTCACAACCCAAGGCAACGACAAAGCCAGGTAACTCAAATGCTCAAATTTATACGCCGGGCACCTGGCTGGACCTCTGCGAAGACAAGTATAGCCTAAGGGTTTTCATTGGTTGCATTCTCGACTTCGTGACTGGTTAAAAATTATGCATCCTGATTTGCCAGAAATAAAACTGGATGATCCTCTTTCTCATGCAAGCTCGTGCAACAATACTTAACTTCGTACACAAGTATTTTTAGAAACTTTCTTTGAATAATTTAAAAAGCAAAAAAAAAAAAAAATGCCAAAATGCCAAAACTTTTTTCCCAAGCCAATCAACCAAGGCAACATGGACCTAACCATATCTTAACCAAGAGCTTCTAATGAACATCTACAATTCAATAGTAAAACCGCATTTTGATTACTGCAGTGTTGTTTGGGACAGTATTGATATGAGCTTAGCAGATCAACTACAAAAGTTGCAAAACCGTGCTGCTCGTATTATTACTGGTGCCCTATACACAGTTCACACTTGTGAATTTTTTTCAAAACTGGGCTGGATAACATTAGCTCAAGAAAGAAAATGCCAAAAGGCCACAATGATTCACAAAATTAAGAATAACTGTGCACCAAGCTATTTATCTGAAATGCTTGAAAATCAGTTTGGCCCAACTAACTATAACTTAAGATCATCTGAAAAAAGCATTCAGATACCAAAGGTGCGAACCGAATGCTACAAACGAAGTTTTGCAGTGTCTGGCCCAATTCTTTGGAACTCATTACCAAACTCTCTGAAGGAGGAGAAAAGTTTGCAAAAATTTAAACAAAAAAATCAAAACCCATAATTTCTGCATTGACAACATGTAAAGCTCTTCAGTGTAATATAATGTTCATTCTGTAAATACGTAAAACTATTAAATTTTGTAAATATAGCTTCTTAGGGTTACACGGCTTCTAGGTAGACCAGACTTAAGGATTTCATGTACTTGTAATTTTTTTAAGTCTGATAGAACCACCGTGGTTAAATATTCTATCTATCTATCTATCTATCTATCTATCTATCTATCTATCTATCTATCTATCTATCTATCTATCTATCTATCTATCTATCTATCTATCTATCTATCTATAAAAGGTAAAGGTAAAGTGTCTTTATTTATACTGGATAACCCTATCAGCTATCTAAGCTGGTCTCCCTAGAGGTCCAGTAAGGGCCTACCCTCATGGGTCCAGTGTTATGTCAGGAGGAAACCGGAGTACCCGGAGAAAACCTGCGATGCTTGGTAGAGTCAAACTGGGCAACACTCTTCTCACATGTGACCAAGGTAACTTTTAATTAGATTATTGCACGCGGCCGGAATCGAACCCTAGTCACAGTGGTGAGAGACACGTGCACTACCACTGTGCCACCAGCACCCCCACCAGCACCTATCTGTCTGTCTTTCTGTCTACCTATCTGCCTAGGGTTATATAAGCCCACTTAGTTGTTCGTAGGCCTTGGTGGAGTAGGAAGTATTTTCTTCTTCATTTCTTGCTGCGCAGACAGACACCAACCCAAATCCAAACTCAAATTCTAACCCTTAACGACTGACATCAATACTTGTGCAATTTAGGCTTGTCTCGTTGGAGTTTTTCAATCTGCTTTGGTGTGTAGGGTGGAGTAAAACGTGTATCACTTTCCTTGAAATGAAAACAGTCTAGGTTGAGTTCATGTTGGTAAGCATACATTTGGAGTTGTACCTGTGCTTGCTTGTTTGTTTGGTTGTTTGATTGGTTGGTTGGTGTGTTGGTTGGTTGGTTGTTTTGTCGGTTGGTTGTTTTGTCGGTTGGTTGTTTTGTTGGTTGGTTGTTTTGTTGGTTGGTTGTTTTGTTGGTTGGTTGTTTTGTTGGTTGGTTGTTTTGTTGGTTCGTTGTTTTGTTGGTTGGTTGTTTTGTTGGTTGGTTGTTTTGTTGGTTGGTTGTTTTTGTTGGTTGGTTGTTTTGTTGGTTGGTTGTTTTGTTGGTTGGTTGTTTTGTTGGTTGGTTGTTTTGTTGGTAGGTTGTTTTGTTGGTTGGTTGTTTTGTTGGTTGCTTGTTTTGTTGGTTGCTTGTTTTGTTGGTTGCTTGTTTTGTTGGTTGGCTGTTTTGTTGGTTGGTTGTTTTGTTGGTTGGTTGTTTTGTTGGTTGGTTGTTTTGTTGGTTGGCTGGTTGTTTTGTTGGTTGGTTGATTGTTTTGTTGGTTGGTTGTTTTGTTGGTTGGTTGTTTTGTTGGTTGGTTGTTTTGTTGGTTGGTTGTTTTGTTGGTTGGTTGTTTTGTTGGTTGGTTGTTTTTTGGTTGGTTGGTTGTTTTGTTGGTTGGTTGGTTGTTTTGTTGGTTGGTTGTTTTCTTGGTTGGTTGTTTTGTTGGTTGGTTATTTTGTTGGTTGGTTGTTTTGTTGGTTGGTTGTTTTGTTGGTTGGTTGTTTTGTTGGTTGGTTGTTTTGTTGGTTGGTTGTTTTGTTGGTTGGTTGTTTTGTTGGTTGGTTGTTTTGTTGGTTGGTTGTTTTGTTGGTTGGTTGTTTTGTTGGTTGGTTGTTTTGTTGGTTGGTTGTTTTGTTGGTTGGTTGTTTTGTTGGTTGGTTGTTTTGTTGGTTGGTTGTTTTGTTGGTTGGTTGTATCATTGGTTGGTTGTTTTGTTGGTTGGTTGTTTTGTTGGTTGGTTGTTTTGTTGGTTGGCTGGTTGTTTTGTTGGTTGGTTGGTTGTTTTGTTGGTTGGTTGGTTGTTTTGTTGGTTGGTTGGTTGTTTTGTTGGTTGGTTGGTTGTTTCGTTGGTTGGTTGTTTTGTTGGTTGGTTGTTTTGTTGGTTGGTTGTTTTGTTGGTTGGTTGTTTTGTTGGTTGGTTGTTTTGTTGGTTGGTTGTTTTGTTGGTATGTTGTTTTGTTGGTTGGTTGTTTTGTTGGTTGGTTGTTTTGTTGGTTGGTTGTTTTGTTGGTTGTTTTGTTGGTTGGTTGTTTTGTTGGTTGGTTGTTTTGTTGGTTGGTTGGTTGGTTGTTTTGTTGGTTGGTTGGTTGTTTTGTTGGTTGGTTGTTTTGTTGGTTGGTTGTTTTGTTGGGTGGTTGTTTTCTTGGTTGGTTGTTTTGTTGGTTGGCTGGTTGTTTTGTTGGTTGGTTGGTTGTTTTGTAGGTTGGTTGGTTGTTTTGTTGGTTGGTTGTTTTGTTGGTTGGCTGGTTGTTTTGTTCGTTGGTTGTTTTGTTGCTTGCTTGTTTTGTTGGTTGCTTGTTTTGTTGGTTGCTTGTTTTGTTCGTTGGTTGTTTTGTTGGTTAGTTGTTTTGTTGGTTGGTTGTTTTGTTGGTTGGTTGTTTTGTTGGTTGGTTGTTTTGTTCGTTGGTTGTTTTGTTGGTTGGTTGTTTTGTTGGTTGGTTGTTTTGTTGGTTGGTTGTTTTGTTGGTTGGTTGTTTTGTTGGTTGGCTGGTTGTTTTGTTGGTTGGTTGGTTGTTTTGTTGGTTGGTTGGTTGTTTTGTTGGTTGGTTGGTTGTTTTGTTGGTTGGTTGGTTGTTTCGTTGGTTGGTTGTTTTGTTGGTTGGTTGTTTTGTTGGTTGGTTGTTTTGTTGGTTGGTTGTTTTGTTGGTTGGTTGTTTTGTTGGTATGTTGTTTTGTTGGTTGGTTGTTTTGTTGGTTGGTTGTTTTGTTGGTTGGTTGTTTTGTTGGTTGGTTGTTTTGTTGGTTGTTTTGTTGGTTGGTTGTTTTGTTGGTTGGTTGTTTTGTTGGTTGGTTGGTTGGTTGTTTTGTTGGTTGGTTGGTTGTTTTGTTGGTTGGTTGTTTTGTTGGTTGGTTGTTTTGTTGGGTGGTTGTTTTCTTGGTTGGTTGTTTTGTTGGTTGGCTGGTTGTTTTGTTGGTTGGTTGGTTGTTTTGTAGGTTGGTTGGTTGTTTTGTTGGTTGGTTGTTTTGTTGGTTGGCTGGTTGTTTTGTTGGTTGGTTGTTTTGTTGGTTGCTTGTTTTGTTGGTTGCTTGTTTTGTTGGTTACTTGTTTTGTTCGTTGGTTGTTTTGTTGGTTAGTTGTTTTGTTGGTTGGTTGTTTTGTTGGTTGGTTGTTTTGTTGGTTGGTTGTTTTGTTCGTTGGTTGTTTTGTTGGTTGGTTGTTTTGTTGGTTGGTTGTTTTGTTGGTTGGTTGTTTTGTTGGTTGGTTGTTTTGTTGGTTGGTTGTTTTGTTGGCTGGTTGTTTAGTTGGTTGGTTGTTTAGTTGGTTGGTTATTTTGTTGGTTGGTTGTTTTGTTGGTTGGTTGGTTGTTTTGTTGGTTGGTTGGTTGTTTTGTTGGTTGGTTGTTTTGTTGGTTGGTTGTTTTGTTGGTTGGTTGTTTTGTTGGTTGGTTGTATTGTTGGTTGGTTGTTTTCTTGGTTGGTTGTTTTGTTGGTTGGCTGGTTGTTTTGTTGGTTGGTTGGTTGTTTTGTAGGTTGGTTGGTTGTTTTGTTGGTTGGTTGTTTTGTTGGTTGGTTGTTTTGTTGGTTGGTTGTTTTGTTGGTTGGTTGTTTTGTTGGTTGGTTGTTTTGTTGGTTAGTTGTTTTGTTGGTTGGTTGTTTTGTTGGTTGGTTGTTTTGTTGGTTGGTTGTTTTGTTGGTTGGTTGTTTTGTTCGTTGGTTGTTTTGTTGGTTGGTTGTTTTGTTGGTTGGTTGTTTTGTTGGTTGGTTGTTTTGTTGGGTGGTTGTTTTCTTGGTTGGTTGTTTTGTTGGTTGGCTGGTTGTTTTGTTGGTTGGTTGGTTGTTTTGTAGGTTGGTTGGTTGTTTTGTTGGTTGGTTGTTTTGTTGGTTGGCTGGTTGTTTTGTTCGTTGGTTGTTTTGTTGGTTGCTTGTTTTGTTGGTTGCTTGTTTTGTTGGTTGCTTGTTTTGTTCGTTGGTTGTTTTGTTGGTTAGTTGTTTTGTTGGTTGGTTGTTTTGTTGGTTGGTTGTTTTGTTGGTTGGTTGTTTTGTTCGTTGGTTGTTTTGTTGGTTGGTTGTTTTGTTGGTTGGTTGTTTTGTTGGTTGGTTGTTTTGTTGGTTGGTTGTTTTGTTGGTTGGCTGGTTGTTTTGTTGGTTGGTTGGTTGTTTTGTTGGTTGGTTGGTTGTTTTGTTGGTTGGTTGGTTGTTTTGTTGGTTGGTTGGTTGTTTCGTTGGTTGGTTGTTTTGTTGGTTGGTTGTTTTGTTGGTTGGTTGTTTTGTTGGTTGGTTGTTTTGTTGGTTGGTTGTTTTGTTGGTATGTTGTTTTGTTGGTTGGTTGTTTTGTTGGTTGGTTGTTTTGTTGGTTGGTTGTTTTGTTGGTTGTTTTGTTGGTTGGTTGTTTTGTTGGTTGGTTGTTTTGTTGGTTGGTTGGTTGGTTGTTTTGTTGGTAGGTTGGTTGTTTTGTTGGTTGGTTGTTTTGTTGGTTGGTTGTTTTGTTGGGTGGTTGTTTTCTTGGTTGGTTGTTTTGTTGGTTGGCTGGTTGTTTTGTTGGTTGGTTGGTTGTTTTGTAGGTTGGTTGGTTGTTTTGTTGGTTGGTTGTTTTGTTGGTTGGCTGGTTGTTTTGTTGGTTGGTTGTTTTGTTGGTTGCTTGTTTTGTTGGTTGCTTGTTTTGTTGGTTACTTGTTTTGTTCGTTGGTTGTTTTGTTGGTTAGTTGTTTTGTTGGTTGGTTGTTTTGTTGGTTGGTTGTTTTGTTGGTTGGTTGTTTTGTTCGTTGGTTGTTTTGTTGGTTGGTTGTTTTGTTGGTTGGTTGTTTTGTTGGTTGGTTGTTTTGTTTGTTGGTTGTTTTGTTGGTTGGTTGTTTTGTTGGCTGGTTGTTTAGTTGGTTGGTTGTTTTGTTGGTTGGTTATTTTGTTGGTTGGTTGTTTTGTTGGTTGGTTGGTTGTTTTGTTGGTTGGTTGGTTGTTTTGTTGGTTGGTTGTTTTGTTGGTTGGTTGTTTTGTTGGTTGGTTGTTTTGTTGGTTGGTTGTATTGTTGGTTGGTTGTTTTCTTGGTTGGTTGTTTTGTTGGTTGGCTGGTTGTTTTGTTGGTTGGTTGGTTGTTTTGTAGGTTGGTTGGTTGTTTTGTTGGTTGGTTGTTTTGTTGGTTGATTGTTTTGTTGGTTGGTTGTTTTGTTGGTTGGTTGTTTTGTTGGTTGGTTGTTTTGTTGGTTAGTTGTTTTGTTGGTTGGTTGTTTTGTTGGTTGGTTGTTTTGTTGGTTGGTTGTTTTGTTGGTTGGTTGTTTTGTTCGTTGGTTGTTTTGTTGGTTGGTTGTTTTGTTGGTTGGTTGTTTTGTTGGTTGGTTGTTTTGTTGGTTGGTTGTTTTGTTGGTTGGTTGTTTTGTTGGTTGGCTGGTTGTTTTGTTGGTTGGTTGATTGTTTTGTTGGTTGGTTGTTTTGTTGGTTGGTTGTTTTGTTGGTTGGCTGTTTTGTTGGTTGGTTGTTTTGTTGGTTGGTTGTTTTGTTGGTTGGTTGTTTTGTTGGTTGTTTTGTTGGTTGGTTGTTTTGTTGGTTGGTTGTTTAGTTGGTTGGTTGTTTTGTTGGTTGGTTATTTTGTTGGTTGGTTGTTTTGTTGGTTGGTTGGTTGTTTTGTTGGTTGGTTGGTTGTTTTGTTGGTTGGTTGTTTTGTTGGTTGGTTGTTTTGTTGGTTGGTTGTTTTGTTGGTTGGTTGTTTTGTTGGTTGGTTGTTTTGTTGGTTGGTTGTTTTGTTGGTTGGTTGTTTTGTTGGTTCGTTGTTTTGTTGGTTGGTTGTTTTGTTGGTTGGTTGTTTTGTTGGTTGGTTGTTTTGTTGGTTGGTTGTTTTGTTGGTTGGTTGTTTTGTTGGTTAGTTGTTTTGTTGGTTGGTTGTTTTGTTGGTAGGTTGTTTTGTTGGTTGCTTGTTTTGTTGGTTGCTTGTTTTGTTGGTTGCTTGTTTTGTTGGTTGCTTGTTTTGTTGGTTGGTTGTTTTGTTGGTTGGTTGTTTTGTTGGTTGGTTGTTTTGTTGGTTGGTTGTTTTGTTGGTTGGCTGGTTGTTTTGTTGTTTGGTTGATTGTTTTGTTGGTTGGTTGTTTTGTTGGTTGGTTGTTTTGTTGGTTGGTTGTTTAGTTGGTTGGTTGTATTGTTGGTTGGTTGTTTTGTTGGTTGGTTGTTTTTTGGTTGGTTGGTTGTTTTGTTGGTTGGTTGGTTGTTTTGTTGGTTGGTTGTTTTCTTGGTTGGTTGTTTTGTTGGTTGGTTATTTTGTTGGTTGGCTGTTTTGTTGGTTGGTTGTTTTGTTGGTTGGTTGTTTTGTTGGTTGGTTGTTTTGTTGGTTGGTTGTTTTGTTGGTTGGTTGTTTTGTTGGTTGGTTGTTTTGTTGGTTGGTTGTTTTGTTGGTTGGTTGTTTTGTTGGTTGGTTGTTTTGTTGGTTTGTTGTTTTGTTGGTTGGTTGTTTTGTTGGTTGGTTGTTTTGTTGGTTGGTTGTTTTGTTGTTTGGTTGTATCATTGGTTGGTTGTTTTGTTGGTTGGCTGTTTTGTTGGTTGGTTGTTTTGTTGGTTGGCTGGTTGTTTTGTTGGTTGGTTGGTTGTTTTGTTGGTTGGTTGGTTGTTTTGTTGGTTGGTTGGTTGTTTTGTTGGTTGGTTGGTTGTTTCGTTGGTTGGTTGTTTTGTTGGTTGGTTGTTTTGTTGGTTGGTTGTTTTGTTGGTTGGTTGTTTTGTTGGTTGGTTGTTTTGTTGGTATGTTGTTTTGTTGGTTGGTTGTTTTGTTGGTTGGTTGTTTTGTTGGTTGGTTGTTTTGTTGGTTGTTTTGTTGGTTGGTTGTTTTGTTGGTTGGTTGTTTTTGTTGGTTGGTTGGTAGGTTGTTTTGTTGGTTGGTTGGTTGTTTTGTTGGTTGGTTGTTTTGTTGGTTGGTTGTTTTGTTGGTTGGTTGTTTTCTTGGTTGGTTGTTTTGTTGGTTGGCTGGTTGTTTTGTTGGTTGGTTGGTTGTTTTGTAGGTTGGTTGGTTGTTTTGTTGGTTGGTTGTTTTGTTGGTTGGCTGGTTGTTTTGTTGGTTGGTTGTTTTGTTGGTTGCTTGTTTATTTGGTTGCTTGTTTTGTTGGTTGCTTGTTTTGTTCGTTGGTTGTTTTGTTGGTTAGTTGTTTTGTTGGTTGGTTGTTTTGTTGGTTGGTTGTTTTGTTGGTTGGTTGTTTTGTTCGTTGGTTGTTTTGTTGGTTGGTTGTTTTGTTGGTTGGTTGTTTTGTTGGTTGGTTGTTTTGTTGGTTGGTTGTTTTGTTGGTTCGTTGTTTTGTTGGTTGGTTGTTTTGTTGGTTGGTTGTTTTGTTGGTTGGTTGTTTTGTTGGTTGGTTGTTTTGTTGGTTGGTTGTTTTGTTGGTTGGTTGTTTTGTTGGTTGGTTGTTTTGTTGGTAGGTTGTTTTGTTGGTTGGTTGTTTTGTTGGTTGCTTGTTTTGTTGGTTGCTTGTTTTGTTGGTTGCTTGTTTTGTTGGTTGGTTGTTTTGTTGGTTGGTTGTTTTGTTGGTTGGTTGTTTTGTTGGTTGGTTGTTTTGTTGGTTGGCTGGTTGTTTTGTTGTTTGGTTGATTGTTTTGTTGGTTGGTTGTTTTGTTGGTTGGTTGTTTTGTTGGTTGGTTGTTTAGTTGGTTGGTTGTATTGTTGGTTGGTTGTTTTGTTGGTTGGTTGTTTTTTGGTTGGTTGGTTGTTTTGTTGGTTGGTTGGTTGTTTTGTTGGTTGGTTGTTTTCTTGGTTGGTTGTTTTGTTGGTTGGTTATTTTGTTGGTTGGCTGTTTTGTTGGTTGGTTGTTTTGTTGGTTGGTTGTTTTGTTGGTTGGTTGTTTTGTTGGTTGGTTGTTTTGTTGGTTGGTTGTTTTGTTGGTTGGTTGTTTTGTTGGTTGGTTGTTTTGTTGGTTGGTTGTTTTGTTGGTTGGTTGTTTTGTTGGTTTGTTGTTTTGTTGGTTGGTTGTTTTGTTGGTTGGTTGTTATGTTGGTTGGTTGTTTTGTTGTTTGGTTGTATCATTGGTTGGTTGTTTTGTTGGTTGGCTGTTTTGTTGGTTGGTTGTTTTGTTGGTTGGCTGGTTGTTTTGTTGGTTGGTTGGTTGTTTTGTTGGTTGGTTGGTTGTTTTGTTGGTTGGTTGGTTGTTTTGTTGGTTGGTTGGTTGTTTCGTTGGTTGGTTGTTTTGTTGGTTGGTTGTTTTGTTGGTTGGTTGTTTTGTTGGTTGGTTGTTTTGTTGGTTGGTTGTTTTGTTGGTATGTTGTTTTGTTGGTTGGTTGTTTTGTTGGTTGGTTGTTTTGTTGGTTGGTTGTTTTGTTGGTTGTTTTGTTGGTTGGTTGTTTTGTTGGTTGGTTGTTTTGTTGGTTGGTTGGTAGGTTGTTTTGTTGGTTGGTTGGTTGTTTTGTTGGTTGGTTGTTTTGTTGGTTGGTTGTTTTGTTGGTTGGTTGTTTTCTTGGTTGGTTGTTTTGTTGGTTGGCTGGTTGTTTTGTTGGTTGGTTGGTTGTTTTGTAGGTTGGTTGGTTGTTTTGTTGGTTGGTTGTTTTGTTGGTTGGCTGGTTGTTTTGTTGGTTGGTTGTTTTGTTGGTTGCTTGTTTATTTGGTTGCTTGTTTTGTTGGTTGCTTGTTTTGTTCGTTGGTTGTTTTGTTGGTTAGTTGTTTTGTTGGTTGGTTGTTTTGTTGGTTGGTTGTTTTGTTGGTTGGTTGTTTTGTTGGTTGGTTGTTTTGTTGGTTGGTTGTTTTGTTGGTTGGTTGTTTTGTTGGTTGGTTGTTTTGTTGGTTGGTTGTTTTGTTGGTTGGTTGTTTTGTTGGCTGGTTGTTTAGTTGGTTGGTTGTTTTGTTGGTTGGTTATTTTGTTGGTTGGTTGTTTTGTTGGTTGGTTGGTTGTTTTGTTGGTTGGTTGGTTGTTTTGTTGGTTGGTTGTTTTGTTGGTTGGTTGTTTTGTTGGTTGGTTGTTTTGTTGGTTGGTTGTTTTGTTGGTTGGTTGTTTTGTTGGTTGGTTGTTTTCTTGGTTGGTTGTTTTGTTGGTTGGCTGGTTGTTTTGTTGGTTGGTTGGTTGTTTTGTAGGTTGGTTGGTTGTTTTGTTGGTTGGTTGTTTTGTTGGTTGGTTGTTTTGTTGGTTGGTTGTTTTGTTGGTTGGTTGTTTTGTTGGTTGGTTGTTTTGTTGGTTAGTTGTTTTGTTGGTTGGTTGTTTTGTTGGTTGGTTGTTTTGTTGGTTGGTTGTTTTGTTCGTTGGTTGTTTTGTTGGTTGGTTGTTTTGTTGGTTGGTTGTTTTGTTGGTTGGTTGTTTTGTTGGTTGGTTGTTTTGTTGGTTGGTTGTTTTGTTGGTTGGCTGGTTGTTTTGTTGGTTGGTTGATTGTTTTGTTGGTTGGTTGTTTTGTTGGTTGGTTGTTTTGTTGGTTGGCTGTTTTGTTGGTTGGTTGTTTTGTTGGTTGGTTGTTTTGTTGGTTGGTTGTTTTGTTGGTTGTTTTGTTGGTTGGTTGTTTCGTTGGTTGGTTGTTTAGTTGGTTGGTTGTTTTGATGGTTGGTTATTTTGTTGGTTGGTTGTTTTGTTGGTTGGTTGGTTGTTTTGTTGGTTGGTTGGTTGTTTTGTTGGTTGGTTGTTTTGTTGGTTGGTTGTTTTGTTGGTTGGTTGTTTTGTTGGTTGGTTGTTTTGTTGATTGGTTGTTTTGTTGGTTGGTTGTTTTGTTGGTTGGTTGTTTTGTTGGTTGGTTGTTTTGTTGGTTGGCTGGTTGTTTTGTTGGTTGGTTGGTTGTTTTGTAGTTTGGCTGGTTGTTTTGTTGGTTGGTTGTTTTGTTGGTTGGTTGTTTTGTTGGTTGGTTGTTTTGTTGGTTGGTTGTTTTGTTGGTTGGTTGTTTTGTTGGTTAGTTGTTATGTTGGTTGGTTGTTTTGTTGGTTGGTTGTTTTGTTGGTTGGTTGTTTTGTTGGTTGGTTGTTTTGTTCGTTGGTTGTTTTTGTTGGTTGGTTGTTTTGTTGGTTGGTTGTTTTGTTGGTTGGTTGTTTTGTTGGTTGGTTGTTTTGTTGGTTGGTTGTTTTGTTGGTTGGCTGGTTGTTTTGTTGGTTGGTTGATTGTTTTGTTGGTTGGTTGTTTTGTTGGTCGGTTGTTTTGTTGGTTTGCTGTTTTGTTGGTTGGTTGTTTTGTTGGTTGGCTGTTTTGTTGGTTGGTTGTTTTGTTGGTTGGTTGTTTTGTTGGTTGGTTGTTTTGTTGGTTGGTTGTTTTGTTGGTATGTTGTTTTGTTGGTTGGTTGTTTTGTTGGTTGGTTGTTTTGTTGGTTGGTTGTTTTGTTGGTTTTTTTCTTGGTTGGTTGTTTTGTTGGTTGGTTGTTTTGTTGGTTGGTTGTTTTGTTGGTTGGTTGTTTTGTTGGTTGGTTGTTTTGTTGGTTGGTTGTTTTGTTGGTTGGTTGGTTGTTTTGTTGGTTGGTTGGTTGTTTTGTTGTATGGTTGGTTGTTTTGTTGGTTGGTTGTTTTGTTGGTTGGTTGTTTTGTTGGTTGGTTGTTTTGTTGGTTGGTTGTTTTGTTGGTTGGTTGTTTTGTTGGTTGGCTGGTTGTTTTGTTGGTTGGTTGATTGTTTTGTTGGTTGGTTGTTTTGTTGGTTGGTTGTTTTGTTGGTTGGCTGTTTTGTTGGTTGGTTGTTTTGTTGGTTGGTTGTTTTGTTGGTTGGTTGTTTTGTTGGTTGTTTTGTTGGTTGGTTGTTTTGTTGGTTGGTTGTTTAGTTGGTTGGTTGTTTTGATGGTTGGTTATTTTGTTGGTTGGTTGTTTTGTTGGTTGGTTGGTTGTTTTGTTGGTTGGTTGGTTGTTTTGTTGGTTGGTTGTTTTGTTGGTTGGTTGTTTTGTTGGTTGGTTGTTTTGTTGGTTGGTTGTTTTGTTGATTGGTTGTTTTGTTGGTTGGTTGTTTTGTTGGTTGGTTGTTTTGTTGGTTGGTTGTTTTGTTGGTTGGCTGGTTGTTTTGTTGGTTGGTTGGTTGTTTTGTAGTTTGGCTGGTTGTTTTGTTGGTTGGTTGTTTTGTTGGTTGGTTGTTTTGTTGGTTGGTTGTTTTGTTGGTTGGTTGTTTTGTTGGTTGGTTGTTTTGTTGGTTAGTTGTTATGTTGGTTGGTTGTTTTGTTGGTTGGTTGTTTTGTTGGTTGGTTGTTTTGTTGGTTGGTTGTTTTGTTCGTTGGTTGTTTTTGTTGGTTGGTTGTTTTGTTGGTTGGTTGTTTTGTTGGTTGGTTGTTTTGTTGGTTGGTTGTTTTGTTGGTTGGTTGTTTTGTTGGTTGGCTGGTTGTTTTGTTGGTTGGTTGATTGTTTTGTTGGTTGGTTGTTTTGTTGGTCGGTTGTTTTGTTGGTTTGCTGTTTTGTTGGTTGGTTGTTTTGTTGGTTGGCTGTTTTGTTGGTTGGTTGTTTTGTTGGTTGGTTGTTTTGTTGGTTGGTTGTTTTGTTGGTTGGTTGTTTTGTTGGTATGTTGTTTTGTTGGTTGGTTGTTTTGTTGGTTGGTTGTTTTGTTGGTTGGTTGTTTTGTTGGTTTTTTTCTTGGTTGGTTGTTTTGTTGGTTGGTTGTTTTGTTGGTTGGTTGTTTTGTTGGTTGGTTGTTTTGTTGGTTGGTTGTTTTGTTGGTTGGTTGTTTTGTTGGTTGGTTGGTTGTTTTGTTGGTTGGTTGGTTGTTTTGTTGGATGGTTGTTTTGTTGGTTGGTTGTTTTGTTGGTTGGTTGTTTTGTTGGTTGGTTGTTTTGTTGGTTGGTTGTTTTGTTGGTTGGTTGTTTTGTTGGTTGGTTGTTTTGTTGGTTGGTTGTTTTGTTGGTTGGTTGTTTTGTTGGTTGGTTGTTTTGTTGGTTGGTTGTTTTGTTGGTTGGTTGTTTTGTTGGTTGGTTGTTTTGTTGGTTGGTTGTTTTGTTGGTTGGTTGTTTTGTTGGTTGGTTGTTTCATTGGTTGGTTGTTTTGTTGGTTGGTTGTTTTGTTGGTTGGTTGTTTTGTTGGTTGGTTATTTTGTTGGTTGGCTGGTTGTTTTGTTGGTTGGTTGGTTGTTTTGTTGGTTGGTTGGTTGTTTTGTTGGTTGGTGGGTTGTTTTGTTGGTTGGTTGGTTGTTTTGTTGGTTGGTTGTTTTGTTTGTTGGTTGTTTTGTTGGTTGGTTGTTTTGTTGGTTGGTTGTTTTGTTGGTTGGTTGTTTTGTTGGTATGTTGTTTTGTTGGTTGGTTGTTTTGTTGGTTGGTTGTTTTGTTGGTTGGTTGTTTTGTTGGTTGTTTTGTTGGTTGGTTGTTTTGTTGGTTGGTTGTTTAGTTGGTTGGTTGTTTTGTTGGTTGGTTGTTTTGTTGGTTGGTTGTTTTGTTGGTTGGTTGGTTGTTTTGTTGGTTGGTTGGTTATTTTGTTGGTTGGTTGTTTTGTTTGTTGGTTGGTTGTTTTGTAGGTTGGTTGGTTGTTTTGTTGGTTGGTTGTTTTGTTGGTTGGTTGTTTTGTTGGTTGGTTGTTTTCTTGGTTGGTTGTTTTGTTGGTTGGCTGGTTATTTTGTTTGTTGGTTGGTTGTTTTGTAGGTTGGTTGGTTGTTTTGTTGGTTGGTTGTTTTGTTGGTTGGTTGTTTTGTTGGTTGGTTGTTTTGTTGGTTGTTTGTTTTCATGGTTGCTTGTTTTGTTCGTTGGTTCTTTTGTTGGTTGGTTGTTTAATTGGTTGGTTGTTTTGTTGGATGGCTGGTTGTTTTGTTAGTTGATTGATTGTTTTGTTGGTTGGTTGTTTTGTTGGTTGGTTGTTTTGATGGTTGGTTGTTTTGTTGGTTGGTTGTTTTGTTGGTTATTTGTTTTGTTGGTTGGTTGTTTTGTTGGTTGTTTTGTTGGTTGGTTGTTTTGTTGGTTGGTTGTTTAGTTGGTTGGTTGTTTTGTTGGTTGGTTGTTTTGTTGGTTGGTTGTTTTGTTGGTTGGTTGGTTATTTTGTGGGTTGGTTGTTTTGTTCGTTGGTTGTTTTGTTGGTTGGTTGTTTTGTTGGTTGGTTGTTTTGTTGGTTGGTTTTGTTGTTTGGTTGTTTTGTTGGTTGGTTGTTTTGTTGGTTGGCTGGTTGTTTTGTTGGTTGGTTGGTTGTTTTGTTGTATGGTTGGTTGTTTTGTTGGTTGGTTGTTTTGTTGGTTGGTTGTTTTGTTGGTTGGTTGTTTTGTTGGTTGGTTGTTTTGTTGGATGGTTGTTTTGTTGGTTGGTTGTTTTGTTGGTTGGTTGTTTTGTTGGTTGGTTGTTTTGTTGGTTGGTTGTTTTGTTGGTTGGTTGTTTTGTTGGTTGGTTGTTTTGTTGGTTGGTTGTTTTGTTGGTTGGTTGTTTTGTTGGTTGTTTTGTTGGTTGGTTGTTTTGTTGGTTGGTTGTTTTGTTGGTTGGTTGGTTGGTTGTTTTGTTGGTTGGTTGGTTGTTTTGTTGGTTGGTTGTTTTGTTGGTTGGTTGTTTTGTTGGTTGGTTGTTTTCTTGGTTGGTTGTTTTGTTGGTTGGCTGGTTGTTTTGTTGGTTGGTTGGTTGTTTTGTAGGTTGGTTGGTTGTTTTGTTGGTTGGTTGTTTTGTTAGTTGGCTGGTTGTTTTGTTGGTTGGTTGTTTTGTTGGTTGCTTGTTTTGTTGGTTGCTTGTTTTGTTGGTTGGTTGTTTTGTTCGTTGGTTGTTTTGTTGGTTAGTTGTTTTGTTGGTTGGTTGTTTTGTTGGTTGGTTGTTTTGTTGGTTGGTTGTTTTGTTCGTTGGTTGTTTTGTTGGTTGGTTGTTTTGTTGGTTGGTTGTTTTGTTGGTTGGTTGTTTTGTTGGTTGGTTGTTTTGTTGGTTGGTTGTTTTGTTGGCTGGTTGTTTAGTTGGTTGGTTGTTTTGTTGGTTGGTTATTTTGTTGGTTGGTTGTTTTGTTGGTTGGTTGGTTGTTTTGTTGGTTGGTTGGTTGTTTTGTTGGTTGGTTGTTTTGTTGGTTGGTTGTTTTGTTGGTTGGTTGTTTTGTTGGTTGGTTGTTTTGTTGGTTGGTTGTTTTCTTGGTTGGTTGTTTTGTTGGTTGGCTGGTTGTTTTGTTGGTTGGTTGGTTGTTTTGTAGGTTGGTTGGTTGTTTTGTTGGTTGGTTGTTTTGTTGGTTGGTTGTTTTGTTGGTTGGTTGTTTTGTTGGTTGGTTGTTTTGTTGGTTGGTTGTTTTGTTGGTTAGTTGTTTTGTTGGTTGGTTGTTTTGTTGGTTGGTTGTTTTGTTGGTTGGTTGTTTTGTTGGTTGGTTGTTTTGTTGGTTGGTTGTTTTGTTGGTTGGTTGTTTTGTTGGTTGGTTGTTTTGTTGGTTGGTTGTTTTGTTGGTTGGTTGTTTTGTTGGTTGGTTGTTTTGTTGGTTGGCTTGTTGTTTTGTTGGTTGTTTGATTGTTTTGTTGGTTGGTTGTTTTGTTGGTTGGTTGTTTTGTTGGTTGGCTGTTTTGTTGGTTGGTTGTTTTGTTGGTTGGTTGTTTTGTTGGTTGGTTGTTTTGTTGGTTGTTTTGTTGGTTGGTTGTTTTGTTGGTTGGTTGTTTAGTTGGTTGGTTGTTTTGTTGGTTGGTTATTTTGTTGGTTGGTTGTTTTGTTGGTTGGTTGGTTGTTTTGTTGGTTGGTTGGTTGTTTTGTTGGTTGGTTGTTTTGTTGGTTGGTTGTTTTGTTGATTGGTTGTTTTGTTGGTTGGTTGTTTTGTTGGTTGGTTGTTTTGTTGGTTGGTTGTTTTGTTGGTTGGTTGTTTTGTTGGTTGGTTGTTTTGTTGGTTGGCTGGTTGTTTTGTTGGTTGGTTGGTTGTTTTGTAGTTTGGCTGGTTGTTTTGTTGGTTGGTTGTTTTGTTGGTTGGTTGTTTTGTTGGTTGGTTGTTTTGTTGGTTGGTTGTTTTGTTGGTTGGTTGTTTTGTTGGTTAGTTGTTATGTTGGTTGGTTGTTTTGTTGGTTGGTTGTTTTGTTGGTTGGTTGTTTTGTTGGTTGGTTGTTTTGTTCGTTGGTTGTTTTTGTTGGTTGGTTGTTTTGTTGGTTGGTTGTTTTGTTGGTTGGTTGTTTTGTTGGTTGGTTGTTTTGTTGGTTGGTTGTTTTGTTGGTTGGCTGGTTGTTTTGTTGGTTGGTTGATTGTTTTGTTGGTTGGTTGTTTTGTTGGTTGGTTGTTTTGTTTGTTGGCTGTTTTGTTGGTTGGTTGTTTTGTTGGTTGGCTGTTTTGTTGGTTGGTTGTTTTGTTGGTTGGTTGTTTTGTTGGTTGGTTGTTTTGTTGGTTGGTTGTTTTGTTGGTATGTTGTTTTGTTGGTTAGTTGTTTTGTTGGTTGGTTGTTTTGTTGGTTGGTTGTTTTGTTGGTTGTTTTCTTGGTTGGTTGTTTTGTTGGTTGGTTGTTTTGTTGGTTGGTTGTTTTGTTGGTTGCTTGTTTTCTTGGTTGCTTGTTTTGTTCGTTGGTTCTTTTGTTGGTTGGTTGGTTGTTTTGTTGGTTGGTTGGTTGTTTAGTTGGATGGTTGTTTTGTTGGTTGGTTGTTTTGTTGGTTGGTTGTTTTGTTGGTTGGTTGTTTTGTTGGTTGGTTGTTTTGTTGGTAAGTTGTTTTGTTGGTTGGTTGTTTTGTTGGTTGGTTGGTTATTTTGTGGGTTGGTTGTTTTGTTCGTTGGTTGTTTTGTTGGTTGGTTGTTTTGTTGGTTGGTTGTTTTGTTGGTTGGTTTTGTTGTTTGGTTGTTTTGTTGGTTGGTTGTTTTGTTGGTTGGCTGGTTGTTTTGTTGGTTGGTTGGTTGTTTTGTTGTATGGTTGGTTGTTTTGTTGGTTGGTTGTTTTGTTGGTTGGTTGTTTTGTTGGTTGGTTGTTATGTTGGTTGGTTGTTTTGTTGGATGGTTGTTTTGTTGGTTGGTTGTTTTGTTGGTTGGTTGTTTTGTTGGTTGGTTGTTTTGTTGGTTGGTTGTTTTGTTGGTTGGTTGTTTTGTTGGTTGGTTGTTTTGTTGGTTGGTTGTTTTGTTGGTTGGTTGTTTTGTTGGTTGTTTTGTTGGTTGGTTGTTTTGTTGGTTGGTTGTTTTGTTGGTTGGTTGGTTGGTTGTTTTGTTGGTTGGTTGGTTGTTTTGTTGGTTGGTTGTTTTGTTGGTTGGTTGTTTTGTTGGTTGGTTGTTTTCTTAATTGGTTGTTTTGTTGGTTGGCTGGTTGTTTTGTTGGTTGGTTGGTTGTTTTGTAGGTTGGTTGGTTGTTTTGTTGGTTGGTTGTTTTGTTGGTTGGCTGGTTGTTTTGTTGGTTGGTTGTTTTGTTGGTTGCTTGTTTTGTTGGTTGCTTGTTTTGTTGGTTGGTTGTTTTGTTCGTTGGTTGTTTTGTTGGTTAGTTGTTTTGTTGGTTGGTTGTTTTGTTGGTTGGTTGTTTTGTTGGTTGGTTGTTTTGTTCGTTGGTTGTTTTGTTGGTTGGTTGTTTTGTTGGTTGGTTGTTTTGTTGGTTGGTTGTTTTGTTGGTTGGTTGTTTTGTTGGTTGGTTGTTTTGTTGGCTGGTTGTTTAGTTGGTTGGTTGTTTTGTTGGTTGGTTATTTTGTTGGTTGGTTGTTTTGTTGGTTGGTTGGTTGTTTTGTTGGTTGGTTGGTTGTTTTGTTGGTTGGTTGTTTTGTTGGTTGGTTGTTTTGTTGGTTGGTTGTTTTGTTGGTTGGTTGTTTTGTTGGTTGGTTGTTTTCTTGGTTGGTTGTTTTGTTGGTTGGCTGGTTGTTTTGTTGGTTGGTTGGTTGTTTTGTAGGTTGGTTGGTTGTTTTGTTGGTTGGTTGTTTTGTTGGTTGGTTGTTTTGTTGGTTGGTTGTTTTGTTGGTTGCTTGTTTTCTTGGTTGCTTGTTTTGTTCGTTGGTTCTTTTGTTGGTTGGTTGTTTAATTGGTTGGTTGTTTTGTTGGTTGGTTGTTTTGTTGGTTGGTTGTTTTGTTGGATGGCTGGTTGTTTTGTTAGTTGATTGATTGTTTTGTTGGTTGGTTGTTTTGTTGGTTGGTTGTTTTGATGGTTGGTTGTTTTGTTGGTTGGTTGTTTTGTTGGTTATTTGTTTTGTTGGTTGGTTGTTTTGTTGGTTGTTTTGTTGGTTGGTTGTTTTGTTGGTTGGTTGTTTAGTTGGTTGGTTGTTTTGTTGGTTGGTTGTTTTGTTGGTTGGTTGTTTTGTTGGTTGGTTGGTTATTTTGTGGGTTGGTTGTTTTGTTCGTTGGTTGTTTTGTTGGTTGGTTGTTTTGTTGGTTGGTTGTTTTGTTGGTTGGTTTTGTTGTTTGGTTGTTTTGTTGGTTGGTTGTTTTGTTGGTTGGCTGGTTGTTTTGTTGGTTGGTTGGTTGTTTTGTTGTATGGTTGGTTGTTTTGTTGGTTGGTTGTTTTGTTGGTTGGTTGTTTTGTTGGTTGGTTGTTTTGTTGGTTGGTTGTTTTGTTGGTTGGTTGTTTTGTTGGATGGTTGTTTTGTTGGTTGGTTGTTTTGTTGGTTGGTTGTTTTGTTGGTTGGTTGTTTTGTTGGTTGGTTGTTTTGTTGGTTGGTTGTTTTGTTGGTTGGTTGATTTGTTGGTTGGTTGTTTTGTTGGTTGGTTGTTTTGTTGGTTGGTTGTTTTGTTGGTTGGTTGTTTTGTTGGTTGGTTGTTTTGTTGGTTGGTTGTTTTGTTGGTTGGTTGTTTTGTTGGTTGGTTGTTTCATTGGTTGGTTGTTTTGTTGGTTGGTTGTTTTGTTGGTTGGTTGTTTTGTTGGTTGGTTATTTTGTTGGTTGGCTGGTTGTTTTGTTGGTTGGTTGGTTGTTTTGTTGGTTGGCTGGTTGTTTTGTTGGTTGGTTGGTTGTTTTGTTGTATGGTTGGTTGTTTTGTTGGTTGGTTGTTTTGTTGGTTGGTTGTTTTGTTGGTTGGTTGTTTTGTTGGTTGGTTGTTTTGTTGGTTGGTTGTTTTGTTGGTTGGTTGTTTTGTTGGTTGGTTGTTTTGTTGGCTGGTTGTTTTGTTGGTTGGTTGGTTGTTTTGTAGGTTGGCTGGTTGTTTTGTTGGTTGGTTGTTTTGTTGGTTGGTTGTTTTGTTGGTTGGTTGTTTTGTTGGTTGGTTGTTTTGTTGGTTGGTTGTTTTGTTGGTTAGTTGTTATGTTGGTTGGTTGTTTTGTTGGTTGGTTGTTTTGTTGGTTGGTTGTTTTGTTGGTTGGTTGTTTTGTTCGTTGGTTGTTTTGTTGGTTGGTTGTTTTGTTGGTTGGTTGTTTTGTTGGTTGGTTGTTTTGTTGGTTGGTTGTTTTGTTGGTTGGTTGTTTTGTTGGTTGGCTGGTTGTTTTGTTGGTTGGTTGATTGTTTTGTTGGTTGGTTGTTTTGTTGGTTGGTTGTTTTGTTGGTTGGCTGTTTTGTTGGTTGGTTGTTTTGTTGGTTGGCTGTTTTGTTGGTTGATTGTTTTGTTGGTTGGTTGTTTTGTTGGTTTGTTGTTTTGTTGGTTGGTTGTTTTGTTGGTATGTTGTTTTGTTGGTTGGTTGTTTTGTTGGTTGGTTGTTTTGTTGGTTGGTTGTTTTGTTGGTTGTTTTCTTGGTTGGTTGTTTTGTTGGTTGGTTGTTTTGTTGGTTGGTTGTTTTGTTGGTTGGTTGTTTTGTTGGTTGGTTGTTTTGTTGGTTGGTTGTTTTGTTGGTTGGTTGGTTGTTTTGTTGGTTGGTTGGTTGTTTTGTTGGATGGTTGTTTTGTTGGTTGGTTGTTTTGTTGGTTGGTTGTTTTGTTGGTTGGTTGTTTTGTTGGTTGGTTGTTTTGTTGGTTGGTTGTTTTGTTGGTTGGTTGTTTTGTTGGTTGGTTGTTTTGTTGGTTGGTTGTTTTGTTGGTTGGTTGTTTTGTTGGTTGGTTGTTTTGTTGGTTGGTTGTTTTCTTGGTTGGTTGTTTTGTTGGTTGGCTGGTTGTTTTGTTTGTTGGTTGGTTGTTTTATAGGTTGGTTGGTTGTTTTGTTGGTTGGTTGTTTTGTTGGTTGGTTGTTTTGTTAGTTGGTTGTTTTGTTGGTTGCTTGTTTTCTTGGTTGCTTGTTTTGTTCGTTGGTTCTTTTGTTGGTTGGTTGTTTAATTGGTTGGTTGTTTTGTTGGTTGGTTGTTTTGTTGGTTGGTTGTTTTGTTGGATGGCTGGTTGTTTTGTTGGATGGCTGGTTGTTTTGTTAGTTGATTGATTGTTTTGTTGGTTGGTTGTTTTGTTGGTTGGTTGTTTTGTTGGTTGGTTGTTTTGTTGGTTGGTTGTTTTGTTGGTTATTTGTTTTGTTGGTTGGTTGTTTTGTTGGTTGTTTTGTTGGTTGGTTGTTTTGTTGGTTGGTTGTTTAGTTGGTTGGTTGTTTTGTTGGTTGGTTGTTTTGTTGGTTGGTTGTTTTGTTGGTTGGTTGGCTATTTTGTGGGTTGGTTGTTTTGTTGGTTGGTTGTTTTGTTGCTTGGTTGTTTTGTTGGTTGGTTGTTTTGTTGGTTGGTTTTGTTGTTTGGTTGTTTTGTTGGTTGGTTGTTTTGTTGGTTGGCTGGTTGTTTTGTTGGTTGGTTGGTTGTTTTGTTGTATGGTTGGTTGTTTTGTTGGTTGGTTGTTTTGTTGGTTGGTTGTTTTGTTGGTTGGTTGTTTTGTTGGTTGGTTGTTTTGTTGGTTGGTTGTTTTGTTGGTTGGTTGTTTTGTTGGTTGGTTGTTTTGTTGGTTGGTTGTTTTGTTGGTTGGTTGTTTTGTTAGTTGGTTGTTTTGTTGGTTGGTAGTTTTGTTGGTTGGTTGTTTTGTTGGTTGGTTGGTTGTTTGATTGGTTGGTTGTTTTGTTCGTTGGTTGGATTTTTTTTTGGTTGGTTGTTTTGTTGGTTGGATGTTTTGTTGGTTGGTTGTTTTGTTGGTTGGTTGTTTTGTTGGTTGGTTGGTTGTTTTGTTGGTTGGTTGGTTGTTTTGTTCGTTGGTTGTTTTGTTGGTTGGTTATTTTGTTCGTTGGTTGTTTAGTTGGTTAGTTGTTTAGTTGGTTGGTTGTTTTGTTGGTTGGTTGTTTTGTTGGTTGGTTGTTTTGTTGGTTGGTTGTTTTGTTGGTTGGCTGGTTGTTTTGTTGGTTGGTTGGTTGTTTTGTTGTATGGTTGGTTGTTTTGTTGGTTGGTTGTTTTGTTGGTTGGTTGTTTTGTTGGTTGGTTGTTTTGTTGGTTGGTTGTTTTGTTGGTTGGTTGTTTTGTTGGTTGGTTGGTTGTTTTGTTAGTTGGTTGGTTGTTTTGTTGGTTGGTTGGTTATTTTGTTGGTTGGTTGTTTTGTTTGTTGGTTGGTTGTTTT
Organism: Heliopora coerulea; assembly: GCA_030142905.1. NCBI lineage: Eukaryota > Metazoa > Cnidaria > Anthozoa > Scleralcyonacea > Helioporidae > Heliopora > Heliopora coerulea. The sequence goes on along the minus strand of JASJOG010000415.1, from coordinate 93,736 downwards.
GTAGGTTGGTTGGTTGTTTTGTTGGTTGGTTGTTTTGTTGGTTGGTTGTTTTGTTGGTTGGTTGTTTTCTTGGTTGGTTGTTTTGTTGGTTGGCTGGTTGTTTTGTTTGTTGGTTGGTTGTTTTGTAGGTTGGTTGGTTGTTTTGTTGGTTGGTTGTTTTGTTGGTTGGTTGTTTTGTTGGTTGGTTGTTTTGTTGGTTGCTTGTTTTCTTGGTTGCTTGTTTTGTTCGTTGGTTCTTTTGTTGGTTGGTTGTTTAATTGGTTGGTTGTTTTGTTGGTTGGTTGTTTTGTTGGTTGGTTGTTTTGTTGGATGGCTGGTTGTTTTGTTAGTTGATTGATTGTTTTGTTGGTTGGTTGTTTTGTTGGTTGGTTGTTTTGATGGTTGGTTGTTTTGTTGGTTGGTTGTTTTGTTGGTTATTTGTTTTGTTGGTTGGTTGTATTGTTGGTTGTTTTGTTGGTTGGTTGTTTTGTTGGTTGGTTGTTTAGTTGGTTGGTTGTTTTGTTGGTTGGTTGTTTTGTTGGTTGGTTGTTTTGTTGGTTGGTTGGTTATTTTGTGGGTTGGTTGTTTTGTTCGTTGGTTGTTTTGTTGGTTGGTTGTTTTGTTGGTTGGTTGTTTTGTTGGTTGGTTTTGTTGTTTGGTTGTTTTGTTGGTTGGTTGTTTTGTTGGTTGGCTGGTTGTTTTGTTGGTTGGTTGGTTGTTTTGTTGTATGGTTGGTTGTTTTGTTGGTTGGTTGTTTTGTTGGTTGGTTGTTTTGTTGGTTGGTTGTTTTGTTGGTTGGTTGTTTTGTTGGATGGTTGTTTTGTTGGTTGGTTGTTTTGTTGGTTGGTTGTTTTGTTGGTTGGTTGTTTTGTTGGTTGGTTGTTTTGTTGGTTGGTTGTTTTGTTGGTTGGTTGTTTTGTTGGTTGGTTGTTTTGTTGGTTGGTTGTTTTGTTGGTTGGTTGTTTTGTTGGTTGGTTGTTTTGTTGGTTGGTTGTTTTGTTGGTTGGTTGTTTTGTTGGTTGGTTGTTTTGTTGGTTGGTTGTTTCATTGGTTGGTTGTTTTGTTGGTTGGTTGTTTTGTTGGTTGGTTGTTTTGTTGGTTGGTTATTTTGTTGGTTGGCTGGTTGTTTTGTTGGTTGGTTGGTTGTTTTGTTGGTTGGCTGGTTGTTTTGTTGGTTGGTTGTTTGTTTTGTTGTATGGTTGGTTGTTTTGTTGGTTGGTTGTTTTGTTGGTTGGTTGTTTTGTTGGCTGGTTGTTTTGTTGGTTGGTTGTTTTGTTGGTTGGTTGTTTTGTTGGTTGGTTGTTTTGTTGGTTGGTTGTTTTGTTGGCTGGTTGTTTTGTTGGTTGGTTGGTTGTTTTGTAGGTTGGCTGGTTGTTTTGTTGGTTGGTTGTTTTGTTGGTTGGTTGTTTTGTTGGTTGGTTGTTTTGTTGGTTGGTTGTTTTGTTGGTTGGTTGTTTTGTTGGTTAGTTGTTATGTTGGTTGGTTGTTTTGTTGGTTGGTTGTTTTGTTGGTTGGTTGTTTTGTTGGTTGGTTGTTTTGTTCGTTGGTTGTTTTGTTGGTTGGTTGTTTTGTTGGTTGGTTGTTTTGTTGGTTGGTTGTTTTGTTGGTTGGTTGTTTTGTTGGTTGGTTGTTTTGTTGGTTGGCTGGTTGTTTTGTTGGTTGGTTGATTGTTTTGTTGGTTGGTTGTTTTGTTGGTTGGTTGTTTTGTTGGTTGGCTGTTTTGTTGGTTGGTTGTTTTGTTGGTTGGCTGTTTTGTTGGTTGGTTGTTTTGTTGGTTGGTTGTTTTGTTGGTTGGTTGTTTTGTTGGTTGGTTGTTTTCTTGGTTGGTTGTTTTGTTGGTTGGTTGTTTTCTTGGTTGGTTGTTTTGTTGGTTGGTTGTTTTGTTGGTTGTTTTCTTGGTTGGTTGTTTTGTTGGTTGGTTGTTTTGTTGGTTGGTTGTTTTGTTGGTTGGTTGTTTTGTTGGTTGGTTGTTTTGTTGGTTGGTTGTTTTGTTGGTTGGTTGGTTGTTTTGTTGGTTGGTTGGTTGTTTTGTTGGATGGTTGTTTTGTTGGTTGGTTGTTTTGTTGGTTGGTTGTTTTGTTGGTTGGTTGTTTTGTTGGTTGGTTGTTTTGTTGGTTGGTTGTTTTGTTGGTTGGTTGTTTTGTTGGTTGGTTGTTTTGTTGGTTGGTTGTTTTGTTGGTTGGTTGTTTTGTTGGTTGGTTGTTTTGTTGGTTGGTTGTTTTGTTGGTTGGTTGTTTTGTTGGTTGGTTGTGTTGTAAATTGGTTGTTTTGTTGGTTGGCTGGTTGTTTTGTTGGTTGGTTGATTGTTTTGTTGGTTGGTTGTTTTGTTGGTTGGTTGTTTTGTTGGTTGGCTGTTTTGTTGGTTGGTTGTTTTGTTGGTTGTGTTGGTTGGTTGTTTTGTTGGTTGGTTGTTTTGTTGGTTGGTTGTTTTGTTGGTTGGTTGTTTTGTTGGTATGTTGTTTTGTTGGTTGGTTGTTTTGTTGGTTGGTTGTTTTGTTGGTTGGTTGTTTTGTTGGTTGGTTGTTTTGTTCGTTGGTTGTTTTGTTGGTTGGTTGTTTTGTTGGTTGGTTGTTTTGTTGGTTGGTTGTTTTGTTGGTTGGTTGTTTTGTTGGTTGGTTGTTTTGTTGGGTTGCTGGTTGTTTTGTTGGTTGGTTGATTGTTTTGTTGGTTGGTTGTTTTGTTGGTTGGTTGTTTTGTTGGTTGGCTGTTTTGTTGGTTGGTTGTTTTGTTGGTTGGCTGTTTTGTTGGTTGGTTGTTTTGTTGGTTGGTTGTTTTGTTGGTTGGTTGTTTTGTTGGTTGGTTGTTTTGTTGGTATGTTGTTTTGTTGGTTGGTTGTTTTGTTGGTTGGTTGTTTTGTTGGTTAGTTGTTTTGTTGGTTGTTTTCTTGGTTGGTTGTTTTGTTGGTTGGTTGTTTTGTTGGTTGGTTGTTTTGTTGGTTGGTTGTTTTGTTGGTTGGTTGTTTTGTTGGTTGGTTGTTTTGTTGGTTGGTTGGTTGTTTTGTTGGTTGGTTGGTTGTTTTGTTGGATGGTTGTTTTGTTGGTTGGTTGTTTTGTTGGTTGGTTGTTTTGTTGGTTGGTTGTTTTGTTGGTTGGTTGTTTTGTTGGTTGGTTGTTTTGTTGGTTGGTTGTTTTGTTGGTTGGTTGTTTTGTTGGTTGGTTGTTTTGTTGGTTGGTTGTTTTGTTGGTTGGTTGTTTTGTTGGTTGGTTGTTTTGTTGGTTGGTTGTTTTGTTGGTTGGTTGTTTTGTTGGTTGGTTGTTTCATTGGTTGGTTGTTTTGTTGGTTGGTTGTTTTGTTGGTTGGTTGTTTTGTTGGTTGGTTATTTTGTTGGTTGGCTGGTTGTTTTGTTGGTTGGTTGGTTGTTTTGTTGGTTGGTTGGTTGTTTTGTTGGTTGGTTGGTTGTTTTCTTGGTTGGTTGGTTGTTTTGTTGGTTGGTTGTTTTGTTTGTTGGTTGTTTTGTTGGTTGGTTGTTTTGTTGGTTGGTTGTTTTGTTGGTTGGTTGTTTTGTTGGTATGTTGTTTTGTTGGTTGGTTGTTTTCTTGGTTGGTTGTTTTGTTGGTTGGTTGTTTTGTTGGTTGTTTTGTTGGTTGGTTGTTTTGTTGGTTGGTTGTTTAGTTGGTTGGTTGTTTTGTTGGTTGTTTGTTTTGTTGGTTGGTTGTTTTGTTGGTTGGTTGGTTGTTTTGTTGGTTGGTTGGTTATTTTGTTGGTTGGTTGTTTTGTTTGTTGGTTGTTTTGTTGGTTGGTTGTTTTGTTGTTTGGTTGTTTTGTTGGTTGGTTGTTTTGTTGGTTGGTTGTTTTCTTGGTTGGTTATTTTGTTGGTTGGTTGTTTTGTTTGTTGGTTGTTTTGTTGGTTGGTTGTTTTGTTGGTTGGTTGTTTTGTTGGTTGGTTGTTTTGTTGGTTGGTTGTTTTCTTGGTTGGTTGTTTTGTTGGTTGGCTGGTTGTTTTGTTTGTTGGTTGGTTGTTTTGTAGGTTGGTTGGTTGTTTTGTTGGTTGGTTGTTTTGTTGGTTGGTTGTTTTGTTAGTTGGTTGTTTTGTTGGTTGCTTGTTTTCTTGGTTGCTTGTTTTGTTCGTTGGTTCTTTTGTTGATTGGTTGTTTAATTGGTTGGTTGTTTTGTTGGTTGGTTGTTTTGTTGGTTGGTTGTTTTGTTGGATGGCTGGTTGTTTTGTTAGTTGATTGATTGTTTTGTTGGTTGGTTGTTTTGTTGGTTGGTTGTTTTGTTGGTTGGTTGTTTTGTTGGTTGGTTGTTTTGTTGGTTATTTGTTTTGTTGGTTGGTTGTTTTGTTGGTTGTTTTGTTGGTTGGTTGTTTTGTTGGTTGGTTGTTTAGTTGGTTGGTTGTTTTGTTGGTTGGTTGTTTTGTTGGTTGGTTGTTTTGTTGGTTGGTTGGTTATTTTGTGGGTTGGTTGTTTTGTTGGTTGGTTGTTTTGTTGGTTGGTTGTTTTGTTGGTTGGTTGTTTTGTTGGTTGGTTTTGTTGTTTGGTTGTTTTGTTGGTTGGTTGTTTTGTTGGTTGGCTGGTTGTTTTGTTGGTTGGTTGGTTGTTTTGTTGTATGGTTGGTTGTTTTGTTGGTTGGTTGTTTTGTTGGTTGGTTGTTTTGTTGGTTGGTTGTTTTGTTGGTTGGTTGTTTTGTTGGTTGGTTGTTTTGTTGGTTGGTTGTTTTGTTGGTTGGTTGTTTTGTTGGTTGGTTGTTTTGTTGGTTGGTTGTTTTGTTAGTTGGTTGTTTTGTTGGTTGGTAGTTTTGTTGGTTGGTTGTTTTGTTGGTTGGTTGGTTGTTTGATTGGTTGGTTGTTTTGTTCGTTGGTTGGATTTTTTGTTGGTTGGTTGTTTTGTTGGTTGGATGTTTTGTTGGTTGGTTGTTTTGTTGGTTGGTTGTTTTGTTGGTTGGTTGGTTGTTTTGTTGGTTGGTTGGTTGTTTTGTTCGTTGGTTGTTTTGTTGGTTGGTTATTTTGTTCGTTGGTTGTTTAGTTGGTTTGTTGTTTAGTTGGTTGGTTGTTTTGTTGGTTGGTTGTTTTGTTGGTTGGTTGTTTTGTTGGTTGGTTGTTTTGTTGGTTGGCTTGTTGTTTTGTTGGTTGGTTGGTTGTTTTGTTGTATGGTTGGTTGTTTTGTTGGTTGGTTGTTTTGTTGGTTGGTTGTTTTGTTGGTTGGTTGTTTTGTTGGTTGGTTGTTTTGTTGGTTGGTTGTTTTGTTGGTTGGTTGTTTTGTTGGTTGGTTGTTTTGTTGGTTGGTTGTTTTGTTGGTTGGTTGTTTTGTTGGTTGGTTGTTTTGTTGTTGGTTGTTTTGTTAGTTGGTTGTTTTGTTGGTTGGTAGTTTTGTTGGTTGGTTGTTTTGTTGGTTGGTTGGTTGTTTGATTGGTTGGTTGTTTTGTTCGTTGGTTGGATTTTTTGTTGGTTGGTTGTTTTGTTGGTTGGATGTTTTGTTGGTTGGTTGTTTTGTTGGTTGGTTGTTTTGTTGGTTGGTTGGTTGTTTTGTTGGTTGGTTGGTTGTTTTGTTGGTTGGTTGTTTTGTTGGTTGGTTGTTTTGTTGGTTGGTTGTTTTGTTGGTTGGTTGTTTTGTTGGTTGGTTGTATCATTGGTTGGTTGTTTTGTTGGTTGGTTGTTTTGTTGGTTGGTTGTTTTATTGGTTGGCTTGTTGTTTTGTTGGTTGGTTGGTTGTTTTGTTGGTTGGTTGGTTGTTTTGTTGGTTGGTTGGTTGTTTTTTTGGTTGGTTGGTTGTTTCGTTGGTTGGTTGTTTTGTTGGTTGGTTGTTTTGTTGGTTGGTTGTTTTGTTGGTTGGTTGTTTTGTTGGTTGGTTGTTTTGTTGGTATGTTGTTTTGTTGGTTGGTTGTTTTGTTGGTTGGTTGTTTTGTTGGTTGGTTGTTTTGTTGGTTGTTTTGTTGGTTGGTTGTTTTGTTGGTTGGTTGTTTTGTTGGTTGGTTGGTTGCTTGTTTTGTTGGTTGGTTGGTTGTTTTGTTGGTTGGTTGTTTTGTTGGTTGGTTGTTTTGTTGGGTGGTTGTTTTCTTTGTTGGTTGTTTTGTTGGTTGGCTGGTTGTTTTGTTGGTTGGTTGGTTGTTTTGTAGGTTGGTTGGTTGTTTTGTTGGTTGGTTGTTTTGTTGGTTGGCTGGTTGTTTTGTTGGTTGGTTGTTTTGTTGGTTGCTTGTTTTGTTGGTTGCTTGTTTTGTTGGTTGCTTGTTTTGTTCGTTGGTTGTTTTGTTGGTTAGTTGTTTTGTTGGTTGGTTGTTTTGTTGGTTGGTTGTTTTGTTCGTTGGTTGTTTTGTTGGTTGGTTGTTTTGTTGGTTGGTTGTTTTTTTGGTTGGTTGTTTTGTTGGTTGGTTGTTTTGTTGGTTGGTTGTTTTTTTCGCTGGTTGTTTAGTTGGTTGGTTGTTTTGTTGTTTGGTTATTTTGTTGGTTGGTTGTTTTGTTGGTTGGTTGGTTGTTTTGTTGGTTGGTTGGTTGTTTTGTTGGTTGGTTGTTTTGTTGGTTGGTTGTTTTGTTGGTTGGTTGTTTTCTTGGTTGGTTGTTTTGTTGGTTGGTTGTTTTCTTGGTTGGTTGTTTTGTTGGTTGGCTGGTTGTTTTGTTGGTTGGTTGGTTGTTTTGTAGGTTGGTTGGTTGTTTTGTTGGTTGGTTGTTTTGTTGGTTGGTTGTTTTGTTGGTTGGTTGTTTTGTTGGTTGGTTGTTTTGTTGGTTGGTTGTTTTGTTGGTTAGTTGTTTTGTTGGTTGGTTGTTTTGTTGGTTCGTTATTTTGTTGGTTGGTTGTTTTGTTGGTTGGTTGTTTTGTTCGTTGGTTGTTTTGTTGGTTGGTTGTTTTGTTGGTTGGTTGTTTTGTTGGTTGGTTGTTTTGTTGGTTGGTTGTTTTGTTGGTTGGTTGTTTTGTTGGTTGGTTGTTTTGTTGGTTGGTTGTTTTGTTGATTGGTTGTTTTGTTGGTTGGTTGTTTTGTTAGTTGGTTGTTTTGTTGGTTGGTAGTTTTGTTGGTTGGTTGTTTTGTTGGTTGGTTGGTTGTTTTGTTGGTAGGTTGTTTTGTTGGTTGGTTGATTGTTTTGTTGGTTGGTTGTTTTGTTGGTTGGTTGTTTTGTTGGTTGGCTGTTTTGTTGGTTGGTTGTTTTGTTGGTTGGTTGTTTTGTTGGTTGGTTGTTTTGTTGGTTGTTTTGTTGGTTGGTTGTTTTGTTGGTTGGTTGTTTAGTTGGTTGGTTGTTTTGTTGGTTGGTTATTTTGTTGGTTGGTTGTTTTGTTGGTTGGTTGGTTGTTTTGTTGGTTGGTTGGTTGTTTTGTTGGTTGGTTGTTTTGTTGGTTGGTTGTTTTGTTGGTTGGTTGTTTTGTTGGTTGGTTGTTTTGTTGGTTGGTTGTTTTGTTGGTTGGTTGTTTTGTTGGTTGGCTGGTCGTTTTGTTGGTTGGTTGGTTGTTTTGTAGGTTGGCTGGTTGTTTTGTTGGTTGGTTGTTTTGTTGGTTGGTTGTTTTGTTGGTTGGTTGTTTTGTTGGTTGGTTGTTTTGTTGGTTGGTTGTTTTGTTGGTTAGTTGTTATGTTGGTTGGTTGTTTTGTTGGTTGGTTGTTTTGTTGGTTGGTTGTTTTGTTGGTTGGTTGTTTTGTTCGTTGGTTGTTTTGTTGGTTGGTTGTTTTGTTGGTTGGTTGTTTTGTTGGTTGGTTGTTTTGTTGGTTGGTTGTTTTGTTGGTTGGTTGTTTTGTTGGTTGGCTGGTTGTTTTGTTGGTTGGTTGATTGTTTTGTTGGTTGGTTGTTTTGTTGGTTGGTTGTTTTGTTGGTTGGCTGTTTTGTTGGTTGGTTGTTTTGTTGGTTGGCTGTTTTGTTGGTTGGTTGTTTTGTTGGTTGGTTGTTTTGTTGGTTGGTTGTTTTGTTGGTTGGTTGTTTTGTTGGTATGTTGTTTTGTTGGTTGGTTGTTTTGTTGGTTGGTTGTTTTGTTCGTTGGTTGTTTTATTGGTTGTTTTCTTGGTTGGTTGTTTTGTTGGTTGGTTGTTTTGTTGGTTGATTGTTTTGTTGGTTGGTTGTTTTGTTGGTTGGTTGTTTTGTTGGTTGGTTGTTTTGTTGGTTGGTTGTTTTGTTGGTTGGTTGTTTTGTTGGTTGGTTGTTTTGTTAGTTGGTTGTTTTGTTGGTTGGTAGTTTTGTTGGTTGGTTGTTTTGTTGGTTTGTTGGTTGTTTGATTGGTTGGTTGTTTTGTTCGTTGGTTGGATTTTTTGTTGGTTGGTTGTTTTGTTGGTTGGATGTTTTGTTGGTTGGTTGTTTTGTTGGTTGGTTGTTTTGTTGGTTGGTTGGTTGTTTTGTTGGTTGGTTGGTTGTTTTGTTGGTTGGTTGTTTTGTTGGTTGGTTGTTTTGTTGGTTGGTTGTTTTGTTGGTTGGTTGTTTTGTTGGTTGGTTGTATCATTGGTTGGTTGTTTTGTTGGTTGATTGTTTTGTTGGTTGGTTGTTTTGTTGGTTGGCTGGTTGTTTTGTTGGTTGGTTGGTTGTTTTGTTGGTTGGTTGGTTGTTTTGTTGGTTGGTTGGTTGTTTTGTTCGTTGGTTGTTTTGTTAGTTGGTTATTTTGTTCGTTGGTTGTTTAGTTGGTTAGTTGTTTAGTTGGTTGGTTGTTTTGTTGGTTGGTTGTTTTGTTGGTTGGTTGTTTTGTTGGTTGGTTGTTTTGTTGGTTGGCTGGTTGTTTTGTTGGTTGGTTGGTTGTTTTGTTGTATGGTTGGTTGTTTTGTTGGTTGGTTGTTTTGTTGGTTGGTTGTTTTGTTGGTTGGTTGTTTTGTTGGTTGGTTGTTTTGTTGGTTGGTTGTTTTGTTGGTTGGTTGTTTTGTTGGTTGGTTGTTTTGTTGGTTGGTTGTTTTGTTGGTTGGTTGTTTTGTTAGTTGGTTGTTTTGTTGGTTGGTAGTTTTGTTGGTTGGTTGTTTTGTTGGTTGGTTGGTTGTTTGATTGGTTGGTTGTTTTGTTCGTTGGTTGGATTTTTTGTTGGTTGGTTGTTTTGTTGGTTGGATGTTTTGTTGGTTGGTTGTTTTGTTGGTTGGTTGTTTTGTTGGTTGGTTGGTTGTTTTGTTGGTTGGTTGGTTGTTTTGTTGGTTAGTTGTTTTGTTGGTTGGTTGTTTTGTTGGTTGGTTGTTTTGTTGGTTGGTTGTATCATTGGTTGGTTGTTTTGTTGGTTGGTTGTTTTGTTGGTTGGTTGTTTTGTTGGTTGGCTGGTTGTTTTGTTGGTTGGTTGGTTGTTTTGTTGGTTGGTTGGTTGTTTTGTTGGTTGGTTGGTTGTTTTTTTGGTTGGTTGGTTGTTTCGTTGGTTGGTTGTTTTGTTGGTTGGTTGTTTTGTTGGTTGGTTGTTTTGTTGGTTGGTTGTTTTGTTGGTTGGTTGTTTTGTTGGTATGTTGTTTTGTTGGTTGGTTGTTTTGTTGGTTGGTTATTTTGTTGGTTGGTTGTTTTGTTGGTTGTTTTGTTGGTTGGTTGTTTTGTTGGTTGGTTGTTTTGTTGGTTGGTTGGTTGGTTGTTTTGTTGGTTGGTTGGTTGTTTTGTTGGTTGGTTGTTTTGTTGGTTGGTTGTTTTGTTGGGTGGTTGTTTTCTTGGTTGGTTGTTTTGTTGGTTGGCTGGTTGTTTTGTTGGTTGGTTGGTTGTTTTGTAGGTTGGTTGGTTGTTTTGTTGGTTGGTTGTTTTGTTGGTTGGCTGGTTGTTTTGTTGGTTGGTTGTTTTGTTGGTTGCTTGTTTTGTTGGTTGCTTGTTTTGTTGGTTGCTTGTTTTGTTCGTTGGTTGTTTTGTTGGTTAGTTGTTTTGTTGGTTGGTTGTTTTGTTGGTTGGTTGTTTTGTTCGTTGGTTGTTTCGTTGGTTGGTTGTTTTGTTGGTTGGTTGTTTTGTTGGTTGGTTGTTTTGTTGGTTGGTTGTTTTGTTGGTTGGTTGTTTTGTTGGCTGGTTGTTTAGTTGGTTGGTTGTTTTGTTGGTTGGTTATTTTGTTGGTTGGTTGTTTTGTTGGTTGGTTGGTTGTTTTGTTGGTTGGTTGGTTGTTTTGTTGGTTGGTTGTTTTGTTGGTTGGTTGTTTTGTTGGTTGGTTGTTTTGTTGGTTGGTTGTTTTGTTGGTTGGTTGTTTTCTTGGTTGGTTGTTTTGTTGGTTGGCTGGTTGTTTTGTTGGTTGGTTGGTTGTTTTGTAGGTTGGTTGGTTGTTTTGTTGGTTGGTTGTTTTGTTGGTTGGTTGTTTTGTTGGTTGGTTGTTTTGTTGGTTGGTTGTTTTGTTGGTTGGTTGTTTTGTTGGTTAGTTGTTTTGTTGGTTGGTTGTTTTGTTGGTTGGTTGTTTTTTTTGTTGGTTGTTTTGTTGGTTGGTTGTTTTGTTCGTTGGTTGTTTTGTTGGTTGGTTGTTTTGTTGGTTGGTTGTTTTGTTGGTTGGTTGTTTTGTTGGTTGGTTGTTTTGTTGGTTGGCTGGTTGTTTTGTTGGTTGGTTGGTTGTTTTGTAGGTTGGCTGGTTGTTTTGTTGGTTGGTTGTTTTGTTGGTTGGTTGTTTTGTTGGTTGGTTGTTTTGTTGGTTGGTTGTTTTGTTGGTTGGTTGTTTTGTTGGTTGGTTGTTTTGTTGGTTGGTTGTTTTGTTGGTTGGTTGTTTTGTTGGTTGGTTGTTTTGTTGGTTGGTTGTTTTGTTGGTTGGCTGGTTGTTTTGTTGGTTGGTTGATTGTTTTGTTGGTTGGTTGTTTTGTTGGTTGGTTGTTTTGTTGGTTGGCTGTTTTGTTGGTTGGTTGTTTTGTTGGTTGGCTGTTTTGTTGGTTGGTTGTTTTGTTGGTTGGTTGTTTTGTTGGTTGGTTGTTTTGTTGGTTGGTTGTTTTGTTGGTATGTTGTTTTGTTGGTTGGTTGTTTTGTTGGTTGGTTGTTTTGTTGGTTGGTTGTTTTGTTGGTTGTTTTCTTGGTTGGTTGTTTTGTTGGTTGGTTGTTTTGTTGGTTGGTTGTTTTGTTGGTTGGTTGTTTTGTTGGTTGGTTGTTTTGTTGGTTGGTTGTTTTGTTGGTTGGTTGTTTAGTTGGTTTGTTGGTTGTTTTGTTGATTGGTTGGTTGTTTTGTTGGATGGTTGTTTTGTTGGTTGGTTGTTTTGTTGGTTGGTTGTTTTGTTGGTTGGTTGTTTTGTTGGTTGGTTGTTTTGTTCGTTGGTTGTTTTGTTGGTTGGTTGTTTTGTTGGTTGGTTGTTTTGTTGGTTGGTTGTTTTGTTGGTTGGTTGTTTTGTTGGTTGGTTGTTTTGTTGGTTGGTTGTTTTGTTGGTTGGTTGTTTTGTTGGTTGGTTGTTTTGTTGGTTGGTTGTTTCATTGGTTGGTTGTTTTGTTGGTTGGTTGTTTTGTTGGTTGGTTGTTTTGTTGGTTGGTTATTTTGTTGGTTGGCTGGTTGTTTTGTTGGTTGGTTGGTTGTTTTGTTGGTTGGTTTGTTGTTTTGTTGGTTGGTTGGTTGTTTTGTTGGTTGGTTGGTTGTTTTGTTGGTTGGTTGTTTTGTTTGTTGGTTGTTTTGTTGGTTGGTTGTTTTGTTGGTTGGTTGTTTTGTTGGTTGGTTGTTTTGTTGGTATGTTGTTTTGTTGGTTGGTTGTTTTGTTGGTTGGTTGTTTTGTTGGTTGGTTGTTTTGTTGGTTGTTTTGTTGGTTGGTTGTTTTGTTGGTTGGTTGTTTAGTTGGTTGGTTGTTTTGTTGGTTGGTTGTTTTGTTGGTTGGTTGTTTTGTTGGTTGGTTGGTTGTTTTGTTGGTTGGTTGGTTATTTTGTTGGTTGGTTGTTTTGTTGGTTGGTTATTTTGTTCGTTGGTTGTTTTGTTGGTTGGTTGTTTTGTTGGTTGGTTGTTTTGTTGGTTGGTTGTTTTCTTGGTTGGTTGTTTTGTTGGTTGGCTGGTTGTTTTGTTTATTGGTTGGTTGTTTTGTAGGTTGGTTGGTTGTTTTGTTGGTTGGTTGTTTTATTGGTTGGTTGTTTTGTTGGTTGGTTGTTTTGTTGGTTGCTTGTTTTCTTGGTTGCTTGTTTTGTTCGTTGGTTCTTTTGTTGGTTGGTTGTTTAATTGGTTGGTTGTTTTGTTGGTTGGTTGTTTTGTTGGTTGGTTGTTTTGTTGGATGGCTGGTTGTTTTGTTAGTTGACTGATTGTTTTGTTGGTTGGTTGTTTTGTTGGTTGGTTGTTTTGTTGGTTGGTTGTTTTGTTGGTTGGTTGTTTTGTTGGTTATTTGTTTTGTTGGTTGGTTGTTTTGTTGGTTGTTTTGTTGGTTGGTTGTTTTGTTGGTTGGTTGTTTAGTTGGTTGGTTGTTTTGTTGGTTGGTTGTTTTGTTGGTTGGTTGTTTTGTTGGTTGGTTGGTTATTTTGTGGGTTGGTTGTTTTGTTCGTTGGTTGTTTTGTTGGTTGGTTGTTTTGTTGGTTGGTTGTTTTGTTGGTTGGTTTTGTTGTTTGGTTGTTTTGTTGGTTGGTTGTTTTGTTGGTTGGCTGGTTGTTTTGTTGGTTGGTTGGTTGTTTTGTTGTATGGTTGGTTGTTTTGTTGGTTGGTTGTTTTGTTGGTTGGTTGTTTTGTTGGTTGGTTGTTTTGTTGGTTGGTTGTTTTGTTGGTTGGTTGTTTTGTTGGTTGGTTGTTTTGTTGGTTGGTTGTTTTGTTGGTTGGTTGTTTTGTTGGTTGGTTGTTTTGTTAGTTGGTTGTTTTGTTGGTTGGTAGTTTTGTTGGTTGGTTGTTTTGTTGGTTGGTTGGTTGTTTGATTGGTTGGTTGTTTTGTTCGTTGGTTGGATTTTTTGTTGCTTGGTTGTTTTGTTGGTTGGATGTTGTGTTGGTTGGTTGTTTTGTTGGTTGGTTGTTTTGTTGGTTGGTTGGTTGTTTTGTTGGTTGGTTGGTTGTTTTGTTCGTTGGTTGTTTTGTTAGTTGGTTATTTTGTTCGTTGGTTGTTTAGTTGGTTAGTTGTTTAGTTGGTTGGTTGTTTTGTTTGTTGGTTGTTTTGTTGGTTGGTTGTTTTGTTGGTTGGTTGTTTTGTTGGTTGGCTGGTTGTTTTGTTGGTTGGTTGGTTGTTTTGTTGTATGGTTGGTTGTTTTGTTGGTTGGTTGTTTTGTTGGTTGGTTGTTTTGTTGGTTGGTTGTTTTTTTGGTTGGTTGTTTTGTTGGTTGGTTGTTTTGTTGGTTGGTTGTTTAGTTTGTTGGTTGTTTTCTTGGTTGGTTGTTTTGTTGGTTGCTTGTTTTGTTGGTAAGTTGGTTGTTTTGTTGGTTGGTTGTTTTGTTGGTTGGATGTTTTGTTGGTTGGTTGTTTTGTTGGTTGGTTGTTTTGTTGGTTGGTTGTTTTGTTGGTTGGTTGTTTTGTTGGTTGGTTGTTTTGTTGGTTGGTTGTTTTCTTGGTTGGTTATTTTGTTGGTTGGTTGTTTTGTTGGTTGGTTGTTTTGTTGGTTGGTTGTTCAGTTAGTTGGTTGTTTAGTTGGTTGGTTGTTTTGTTGGTTGGATGTATAGTTGGTTCGTTGTTTTGTTGGTTGGTTGTTTTGTTGGTTGTTTGTTTTGTTGGTTGGTTGTTTTGTTGGTTGGTTGTTTTGTTGGTTGGTTGTTTTGTTGGTTAGTTGTTTTGTTGGTTGGTTGTTTTGTTGGTTGGTTGTTTTGTTGGTTGGTTGGTTGTTTTGTTGGTTGGTTGTTTTGTTGGTTGGTTGTTTTGTTGGTTGGTTGTTTTGTTGGTTGGTTGTTTTGTTGGTTGGTTGTTTTGTTGGTTGGTTGTTTTGTTGGTTGGCTGGTTGTTTTGTTGTTAGGTTGGTAGTTTTGTTCGTTGGTTGGTTGTTTTGTTGGTTGATTGGTTGTTTTTTTGTTGGTTGGTTGGTTGTTTTGTTGGTTGGTTGGTTGTTTTGTTGGTTGGTTGGTTGTTTTGTTGGTTGGTTGGTTGTTTGTTGGTTGGTTGGTTGTTTTGTTGGTTGGTTGTTTTGTTGGTTTGTTGTTTTGTTGGTTGGTTGTTTTGTTTGTTGGTTGTTTTGTTGGTTGGTTGTTTTGTTGGTTGATTGTTTTGTTGGTTGGTTGTTTTGTTGGTTGGTTGTTTTGTTGGTTGGTTGTTTTGTTGGTTGGTTGTTTTGTTGGTTGGTTGTTTTGTTGGTTGGTTGTTTTGTTGGTTGGTTGTTTTGTTGGTTGGTTGGTTGTTTTGTTGGTTGGTTGTTTTGTTGGTTGGTTGTTTTGTTGGTTGGTTGTTTTGTTGGTTGGTTGTTTTGTTGGTTGGATGGTTGTTTTGTTGGTTGGTTGGTTGTTTTGTTGGTTGGTTGTTTTGTAGGTTGGTTGTTTTGTTGGTTGGTTGTTTTGTTGGTTGGTTGTTTTGTTGGTTGGTTGTTTTGTTGGTTTGTTGTTTTGTTGGTTGGTTGTTTTGTTGGTTGGTTGGTTGTTTTGTTGGTTGGTTGTTTTGTTGGTTGGTTGTTTTGTTGGTTGGTTGTTTTGTTGGTTGGTTGTTTTGTTGGTTGGATGGTTGTTTTGTTGGTTGGTTGGTTGTTTTGTTGGTTGGTTGTTTTGTTGGTTGGTTGTTTTGTTGGTTGGTTGTTTGGTTGGTTGGTTGTTTTGTTGGTTGGTTGTTTTGTTGGTTGGTTGTTTTGTTGGTTGGTTTTTTTGTTGGTTCGTTTTTTGTTGGTTGGTTCTTTTGTTCGTTGGTTGTTTTGTTGTTTGGTTGTTTTGTTGGTTGGCTGGTTGTTTGGTTGGTAGGTTGTTTTGTTGGTTGGATGTTTTGTTGGTTGGTTGTTTTGTTGGTTGGTTGTTTTGTTGGTTGGTTGTTTTGTTGGTTGGTTGTTTAGTTAGTTGGTTGTTTAGTTGGTTGGTTGTTTTGTTGGTTGGATGTTTAGTTGGTTCGTTGTTTTGTTGGTTGGTTGTTTTGTTGGTTGTTTGTTTTGTTGGTTGGTTGTTTTGTTAGTTGGTTGTTTTGTTGGTTGGATGTTTAGTTGGTTCGTTGTTTTGTTGGTTCGTTGTTTTGTTGGTTGGTTGTTTTGTTGGTTGGTTGTTTTGTTGGTTGGTTGTTTTGTTGGTTGATTGTTTTGTTAGTTGGTTGTTTTGTTGGTTGGCTGGTTGTTTTGTTGGTAGGTTGGTTGTTTTGTTCGTTGGTTGGTTGTTTTGTTGGTTGGTTGGTTGTTTTTTTGGTTGGTTGGTTGGTTGTTTTGTTGGTTGGTTGGTTGTTTTGTTGGTTGGTTGGTTGTTTTGTTGGTTGGTTGGTTGTTTTGTTGGTTGGTTGTTTTGTTGGTTGGTTGTTTTGTTGGTTGGTTGTTTTGTTGGTTGGTTGTTTTGTTGGTTGGTTGTTTTGTTGGTTGGTTGTTTTGTTGGTTGGTTGTTTTGTTGGTTGGTTGTTTTGTTGGTTGGTTGTTTTGTTGGTTGGTTGTTTTGTTGGTTGGTTGTTTTGTTGGTTGGATGTTTTGTTGATTGGTTGTTTTGTTGGTTGGTTGTTTTGTTGGTTGGATGGTTGTTTTGTTGGTTGGTTGGTTGTTTTGTTGGTTGGTTGGTTGTTTTCTTGGTTGGTTGTTTTGTTGGTTGGTTGTTTTGTTGGTTGGTTGTTTTGTTTGTTGGTTCTTTTGTTCGTTGGTTGTTTTGTTGGTTGGTTGTTTTGTTGGTTGGCTGGTTGTTTTGTTGGTTGGTTGTTTTGTTGGTTGGTTAGTTGTTTTGTTGGTTGGTTGGTTGTTTTGTTAGTTGGTTGGTTGTTTTGTTGGTTAGTTGGTTGGTTGTTTTGTTGGTTGCTTCGTTGTTTTGTTGGTTGGTAGGTTGTTTTGTTGGTTGGTTGGTTGTTTTGTTGGTTGGTTGGTTGTTTTGTTGGTTGGTTGTTTTGTTGGTTGGTTGTTTTGTTGGTTGATTGTTTTGTTGGTTGGCTGGTTGTTTTGTTGGTTGGTTCTTTTGTTGGTTGGTTGTTTTATTGGTTGGTTGTTTTGTTGGTTGGCTGGTAGTTTTGTTGGTTGGTTGGTTGTTTTATTGGTTGGTTGGTTGTTTTGTTGTTTGGTTGGTTGTTTTGTTGGTTGGTTGGTTGTTTTGTTGGTTGGTTTGTATTTTTGTTGGTTGGTTGTTTTGTTGATTGGTTGTTTTGTTGGTTGGTTGTTTTGTTGGTTGGTTGTTTTGTTGGTTGGTTGTTTTCTTGGTTGGTTGTTTTGTTGGTTGGTTGTTTTGTTGGTTGGTTGTTTTGTTGGTTGGTTGTTTTGTTGGTTGGTTGGTTGTTTTGTTGGTTGGTTGGTTGTTTTGTTGGTTGGTTAGTTGTTTTGTTGGTTGGTTGTTTTGTTGGTTGGTTGTTTTGTTGGTTGGTTGGTTGTTTTGTTGGTTGGTTGTTTTGTTAGTTGGATGTTTTGTTGTTTGGTTGTTTTGTTGGTTGGTTGTTTTGTTGGTTAGTTGGTTGTTTTGTTGGTTGGTTGGTTGTTTTGTTGGGTGGTTGTTTTGTTGGTTGGTTGTTTTGTTCGTTGGTTGTTTTGTTGGTTGGTTGTTTTGTTGGTTGGTTGTTTTGTTGGTTGGTTGTTTTGTTGGTTGGTTGTTTAGTTGGTTGGTTGTTTAGTTTGTTGGTTCTTTTGTTGGTTGGATGTTTAGTTGGTTGGTTGTTTTGTTGGTTGATTGTTTTGTTGGTTGGTTGTTTTGTTTGTTGGTTGTTTTGTTGGTTGGTTGTTTTGTTGGTTGATTGGTTGTTTTGTTGGTTGGTTCTTTTGTTGGTTGGTTGTTTTGTTGATTGGTTGTTTTGTTGCTTGGTGGTTTTGTTGGTTGGTTGTTTTGTTGGTTGGTTATTTTGTTGTTTTTTTGTTTTTATGGTTGGCTGGTTGTTTTGTTTGTTGGTTAGTTGTTTTGTTTGTTGGTTTGTTGTTTTGTTGGTTGGTTGGTTGTTTTGTTGGTTGGTTGGTTGGTTGGTTGTTTTGTTGGTTGGTTGGTTGGTTGGTTGGTTGTTTTGTTGGTTGGTTGGTTGTTTTGTTGTTTGGTTGGTTGTTTTGCTTGTTAGTTGTTTTGTTTGTTGGTTGTTTTGTTGGTTGGTTGTTTTGTTGGTTGGTTGTTTTGTTGGTTGGTTGTTTTGTTGGTTGGTTGTTTTGTTGGTTGGTTGTTTTGTTGGTTGGTTGTTTAGTTGGTTGGTTGTTTTGTTGGTTGGTTGTTTTGTTGGTTGCTTGTTTTGTTGGTTGGTTGGTTGTTTTTTTGGTTGGTTGGTTGTTTTGTTGGTTGGTTGATTTGTTGGTTGGTTGTTTTGTTGGTTGGTTGTTTTTTTGATTGGTTGTTTTGTTGGTTGGTTGGTTGTATTGTTGGTTGGTTGGTTGTTTTGTTGGTTGGTTGATTGTTTTGTTGGTTGGTTGTTTTGTTGGTTGGTTGTTTTGTTGGTTTGTTGGTTGTTTTGTTGGTTGGTTGTTTTCTTGGTTGGATGTTTTGTTCGTTGGCTGTTTTGTTGGTTGGTTGTTTTGTTGGTTGGTTGGTTGTTTTGTGGGTTGGTTGTATTGTTGGTTGGTTGTTTTGTTGGTTGGTTGTTTTGTTGGTTGGTTGTTTTGTTGGTTGGTTGTTTTGTTGGTTGGTTGTTTAGTTGGTTGGTTGTTTTGTTGGTTGGTTGTTTTGTTGGTTGGTTGGTTGTTTTGTTGGTTGGTTGGTTGGTTGTTTTGTTGGTTGGTTGTTTTGTTGGTTGGTTGGTTGTTTTGTTGGTTGGTTGGTTGTTTTGTTATTTGGTTGGTTGTTTTGTTGGTTGGTTGGTTGTTTTGTTGGTTGGTTGGTTGTTTTGTTGGTTGGTTGTTTTGTTGGTTGGATGTTTTGTTGGTTGGTTGTTTTGTTGGTTGGTTGTTTTGTTGGTTGGTTATTTTGTTGGTTGGTTGTTTTGTTGGTAAGTTTTTTTGTTGGTTGGCTGGTTATTTTGATGTTGGTTGGTTGTTTTGTTGGTTGGTTGGTTATTTTGTTGGTTGGTTGGTTGTTTTGTTGGTTGGTTGGTTTTTTTCTTGGTTGGTTGGTTGGTTGTTATGTTGTTTGGTTGGTTGTTTTGTTGCTTGGTTGGTTGTTTTGTTGGTTGGTTGGTTGTTTTTTGGTTAGTTGGTTGGTTGTTTTATTGGTTGGTTGGTTGTTTTTTTGGTTGGTTGTTTTGTTGGTTGGTTGTTTTGTTGGTTCGTTGTTTTGTGGGTTGGCTTGTTGTTTTGTTGGTTGGTTGGTTGTTTTGTTGGTTGGCTGGTTGTTTTGTTGGTTGGTTGGTTGTTTTGTTGTTTGGTTGGTTGTTTTGTTGGTTGGTTGGTTGTTTTGTTGGTTGGTTGTTTTGTTGGTTGGTTGTTTTGTTGGTAGGTTGGTTGTTTTCTTGGTTGGTTGTTTTGTTCGTTGGATGTTTTGTTGGTTGGTTGTTTTGTTGGTTAGTTGTTTTGTTGGTTGGTTGGTTCTTTTGTTGGTTGGTTGGTTGTTTTGTTCGTTGGTTGTTTTGTTGGTTGGTTGTTTTGTTCGTTGGTTGTTTAGTTTGTTGGTTGTTTAGTTGGTTGGTTGTTTTGTTGGTTGGATGTTTAGTTGGTTGGTTGTTTAGTTGGTTGGTTGTTTTGTATGTTGGATGTTTAGTTCTTTCGTTGTTTTGTTGGTTGGTTGTTTTGTTGGTTGTTTTTTTGTTGGTTCGTTGTTTTGTTCGTTGGTTGTGTTGTTGGTTGGTTGTTTTGTTGGTTCGTTGTTTTGCTGGTTGGTTGTTTTGTTGTTTGGTTGTTTTGTTGGTTGGTTGGTTGTTTTGTTGGTTGGTTGTTTTGTTGGTTGGTTGTTTTGTTGGTTGGCTGTTTTGTTGGTTGGCTGGTTGTTTTGTTGGTAGGTTGGTTGTTTTGTTCGTTGGTTGGTTGTTTTGTTCGTTGGTTGGTTGTTTTTTTGGTTGGTTGGTTGGTTGTTTTGTTGGTTGGTTGGTTGTTTTGTTGGTTGGTTAGTTGTTTTGTTGGTTGGTTGGTTGTTTTGTTGGTTGGTTGTTTTGTTGGTTGGTTGTTTTGTTGGTTGGTTGTTTTGTTGGTTGGTTGTTTTGTTGGTTGGTTGTTTAATTGGTTGGTTGTTTTGTTTGTTGGTTGTTTTGTTTGTTGGTTTTTTTGTTGGTTGGTTGTTTTGTTGGTTGGTTGTTTTGTTGGTTGGTTGTTTTGTTGGTTGGTTGGTTGTTTTGTTGGTTGGTTGTTTTGTTGGTTGGATGTTTTGTTGGTTGGTTGTTTTGTTGCTTGGTTGTTTTGTTGGTTGGATGGTTGTTTTGTTATTTGGTTGGTTGTTTTGTTGGTTGGTTGGTTGTTTTGTTGGTTGGTTGTTTTGTTGGTTGGTTGTTTTGTTGGTTGCTGGTTTTGTTGGTTGGTTGTTTTGTTGGTTCGTTGTTTTGTTGGTTGGTTGTTTTGTTGGTTGGTTGTTTTGTTTGTTGGTTGTTTTGTTGGTTGGTTGTTTTGTTGGTTGGTTGTTTTGTTGGTTGTTTGTTTTGTTGGTTGGTTGTTTTGTTGGTTGGTTCTTTTGTTGGTTGGTTGTTTTGTTGGTTGGTTATTTTGTTGGTTGGTTGTTTTGTTGGTTGGTTGGTTGGTTGGTTGTTTTGTTGGTTGGTTGGTTGTTTTGTTGGTTGGTTGGTTGTTTTGTTGGTTGGTTATTTTGTTGGTTTGTTGTTTTGTTGGTTAGTTGTTTTGTTGGTTGGTTATTTTGTTGGTTGGTTGTTTTGTTGGTTGGTTGTTTTGTTGGTTGGTTCTTTTGTCGGTTGGTTGTTTTGTTGGTTGGTTGTTTAGTTGGTTGGTTGTTTTGTTGGTTGGATGTTTTGTTGGTTGCTTGTTTTGTTGGTTGGTTGGTTGTTTTTTAGGTTGGTTGGTTGTTTTGTTGGTTGGTTGATTTGTTGGTTGGTTGTTTTGTTGGTTGGTTGTTTTTTGATTGGTTGTTTTGTTGGTTGGTTGTTTTGTTGGTTGGCTGGTTGTTTTGTTGGTTGGTTGGTTGTTTTGTTGGTTGGTTGGTTGTTTTGTTGGTTGGTTCGTTGTTTTGTTGGTTGGTTGTTTTGATGGTTGGTAGTTTTGTTGGTTCGTTGTTTTGTTGGTTGGTTCTTTTGTTCGTTGGTTGTTTTGTTGGTTGGTTGTTTTGTTGGTTGGCAATTTGTTTTGTTGGTTGGTTGTTTTGTTGGTTGGATGTTTTGTTGGTTGGTTGTTTTGTTGGTTGGTTATTTTGTTGGTTGGTTGTTTTGTTGGTTGGTTGTTTTGTTGGTTGGTTGTTTTGTTGGTTGGTTATTTTGTTGGTTGGTTGTTTTGTTGGTTGGTTGTTTTGTTGGTTGGTTGTTTAGTTAGTTGGTTGTTTAGTTGGTTGGTTGTTTTGTTGGTTGGATGTTTAGTTGGTTCGTTATTTTGTGGGTTGGTTGTTTTGTTGGTTGTTTGTTTTGTTGGTTGGTTGGTTGTTTTGTTGGTTGGTTGATTTGTTGGTTGGTTGTTTTGTTGGTTGATTGTTTTTTTGATTGGTTGTTTTGTTGGTTGGTTGGTTGTTTTGTTGGTTGGTTGGTTGTTTTGTTGGTTGGTTGATTGTTTTGTTGGTTGGTTGTTTTGTTGGTTGGTTGTTTTGTTGGTTGGTTGGTTGTTTTGTTGGTTGGTTGTTTTCTTGGTTGGATGTTTTGTTCGTTGGCTGTTTTGTTGGTTGGTTGTTTTCTTGGTTGGTTGGTTGTTTTGTTGGTTGGTTGTATTGTTGGTTGGTTGTTTTGTTGGTTGGTTGTTTTGTTGGTTGGTTGTTTTGTTGGTTGGTTGTTTTGTTGGTTGGTTGTTTAGTTGGTTGGTTGTTTTGTTGGTTGGTTGTTTTGTTGGTTGGTTGGTTGTTTTGTTGGTTGGTTGGTTGGTTGTTTTGTTGGTTGGTTGTTTTGTTGGTTGGTTGGTTGTTTTGTTGGTTGGTTGGTTGTTTTGTTATTTGGTTGGTTGTTTTGTTGGTTGGTTGGTTGTTTTGTTGGTTGGTTGGTTGTTTTGTTGGTTGGTTGTTTTGTTGGTTGGATGTTTTGTTGGTTGGTTGTTTTGTTGGTTGGTTGTTTTGTTCGTTGGTTGGTTGTTTTGTTCGTTGGTTGTTTTGTTGGTTGGTTGTTTTGTTGGTTGGTTGTTTTGTTGGTTGGTTATTTTGTTGGTTGGTTGTTTTGTTGGTAAGTTTTTTTGTTGGTTGGCTGGTTATTTTGTTGGTTGGTTGGTTGTTTTGTTGGTTGGTTGGTTATTTTGTTGGTTGGTTGGTTGTTTTGTTGGTTGGTTGGTTTTTTTGTTGGTTGGTTGGTTGGTTGTTATGTTGGTTGGTTGGTTGTTTTGTTGCTTGGTTGGTTGTTTTGTTGGTTGGTTGGTTGTTTTTTGGTTGGTTGGATGGTTGTTTTATTGGTTGGTTGGTTGTTTTTTTGGTTGGTTGTTTTTTTTGTTGGTTGTTTTGTTGGTCCGTTGTTTTGTGGGTTGGCTTGTTGTTTTGTTGGTTGGTTGGTTGTTTTGTTGGTTGGCTGGTTGTTTTGTTGGTTGGTTGGTTGTTTTGTTGTTTGGTTGGTTGTTTTGTTGGTTGGTTGGTTGTTTTGTTAGTTGGTTGGTTGTTTTGTTGGTTGGTTGTTTTGTTGGTTGGTTGTTTTGTTGGTTGGTTGGTTGTTTTGTTGGTTGGTTGGTTGTTTTGTTGGTTGGTTGTTTTGTTGGTTGGTTGTTTTGTTGGTTGGTTGTTTTGTTGGTTGGTTGGTTGTTTTCTTGGTTGGTTGTTTTGTTCGTTGGATGTTTTGTTGGTTGGTTGTTTTGTTGGTTGGTTGTTTTGTTGGTTGGTTGTTTTGTTGGTTGGTTGTTTGTTTTGTTGGTTGGTTGGTTGTTTTGTTCGTTGGTTGTTTTGTTGGTTGGTTGTTTTATTCGTTGGTTGTTTAGTTTGTTGGTTGTTTAGTTGGTTGGTTGTTTTGTTGGTTGGATGTTTAGTTGGTTGGTTGTTTAGTTGGTTAGTTGTTTTGTATGTTGAATGTTTAGTTCGTTCGTTGTTTTGTTGGTTGGTTGTTTTGTTGGTTGTTTTTTTGTTGGTTCGTTGTTTTGTTCGTTGGTTGTTTTGTTGGTTGGTTGTTTTGTTGGTTCGTTGTTTTGCTGGTTGGTTGTTTCGTTGGTTGGTTGTTTTGTTGGTTAGTTGGTTGTTTTGTTGGTTGGTTGTTTTGTTGGTTGGTTGTTTTGTTGGTTGGTTGTTTTGTTGGTTGGTTGTTTTGTTGGTTGGTTGTTTTGTTGGTTGGTTGTTTAATTGGTTGGTTTTTTTGTTGGTTGGTTGTTTTGTTGGTTGGTTGTTTTGTTGGTTGGTTGTTTTGTTGGTTGGTTGGTTGTTTTGTTGGTTGGTTGTTTTGTTGGTTGGATGTTTTGTTGGTTGGTTGTTTTGTTGCTTGGTTGTTTTGTTGGTTGGATGGTTGTTTTGTTATTTGGTTGGTTGTTTTGTTGGTTGGTTGGTTGTTTTGTTGGTTGGTTGTTTTGTTGGTTGGTTGTTTTGTTCGTTGGTGGTTTTGTTGGTTGGTTGTTTTGTTGGTTCGTTGTTTTGTTGGTTCGTTGTTTTGTTGGTTGGTTGTTTTGTTGGTTGGTTCTTTTGTTCTTTGGTTGTTTTGTTGGTTGGTTGTTTTGTTGGTTGGCTGGTTGTTTTGTTGGTTGGTTGGTTGTTTTGTTGGTTGGTTGGTTGTTTTGTTGGTTGGTTGGTTGGTTATTTTGTTGGTTGGTTGTTTTGTTGGTTGGTTGGTTGGTTGGTTGTTTTGTTGGTTGGTTGGTTGTTTTGTTGGTTGGTTGGTTGTTTTGTTGGTTGGTTATTTTGTTGGTTTGTTGTTTTGTTGGTTGGTTGTTTTGTTGGTTGGTTGTTTTGTTGGTTGGTTGTTTTGTTGGTTGGTTCTTTTGTCGGTTGGTTGTTTTGTTGGTTGGTTGTTTAGTGGGTTGGTTGTTTTGTTGGTTGGTTGTTTTGTTGGTTGCTTGTTTTGTTGGTTGGTTGGTTGTTTTTTTGGTTGGTTGGTTGTTTTTTTGGTTGGTTGATTTGTTGGTTGGTTGTTTTGTTGGTTAGTTGTTTTTTTGATTGGTTGTTTTGTTGGTTGGTTGTTTTGTTGGTTGGCTGGTTGTTTTGTTGGTTGGTTGGTTGTTTTGTTGGTTGGTTGGTTGTTTTGTTGGTTGGTTCGTTATTTTGTTGGTTGGTTGTTTTGTTGGTTGGTAGTTTTGTTGGTTCGTTGTTTTGTTGGTTGGTTATTTTGTTCGTTCGTTGTTTTGTTGGTTGGTTGTTTTGTTGGTTGGCTGTTTGTTTTGTTGGTTGGTTGTTTTGTTGGTTGGATGTTTTGTTGGTTGGTTGTTTTGTTGGTTGGTTGTTTTGTTGGTTGGTTGTTTTGTTGGTTGGTTGTTTTGTTGGTTGGTTGTTTTGTTGGTTGGTTATTTTGTTGGTTGGTTGTTTTGTTGGTTGGTTGTTTTGTTGGTTGGTTGTTTAGTTAGTTGGTTGTTTAGTTGGTTGGTTGTTTTGCTGGTTGGATGTTTAGTTGGTTCGTTGTTTTGTTGGTTGGTTGTTTTGTTGGTTGTTTGTTTTGTTGGTTGGTTGTTTTGTTGGTTGGTTGTTTTGTTGGTTGGTTGTTTTGTTGGTACGTTGTTTTGTTGGTTCGTTGTTTTGTTGGTTGGTTGTTTTGTTGGTTGGTTGTTTTGTTGGTTGGTTGGTGGTTTTGTTGGTTGGTTGTTTTGTTGGTTGGTTGTTTTGTTGGTTGGTTGTTTTGTTGGTTGGTTGTTTTGTTGGTTGGTTGTTTTGTTGGTTGGTTGTTTTGTTGGTTGGTTGTTTTGTTAGTTGGTTGTTTTGTTGGTTGGCTGGTTGTTTTGTTGGTAGGTTGGTTGTTTTGTTCGTTGGTTGGTTGTTTTGTTGGTTGGTTGGTTGTTTTTTTGGTTTGTTGATTGGTTGTTTTGTTGGTTGGTTGTTTTGTTGGTTGGTTGTTTTGTTGGTTGGTTGTTTTGTTGGTTGGTTGTTTTGTTGGTTGGTTGTTTTGTTGGTTGGTTGTTTTGTTCGTTGGTTGTTTTGTTGGTTGGTTGTTTTGTTGGTTGGTTGTTTTGTTGGTTGGTTATTTTGTTGGTTGGTTGTTTTGTTGGTTGGTTGGTTGTTTTGTTGGTTGGTTGTTTTGTTGGTTGGATGTTTTCTTGGTTGGTTGTTTTGTTTGTTGGTTGTTTTGTTGGTTGGATGGTTGTTTTGTTGGTTGGTTGGTTGTTTTGTTGGTTGGTTGGTGGTTTTGTTGGTTGGTTGTTTTGTTAGTTGGTTGTTTTGTTGGTTGGTTGTTTTGTTGGTTGGTTGTTTTGTTGGTTGGTTGTTTTGTTGGTTGGTTGTTTTGTTGGTTGGTTGTTTTGTTGGTTGGTTGTTTTGTTCGTTGGTTGTTTTGTTGGTTGGTTGTTTTGTTGGTTGACTGGTTGTTTTGTTGGTTGGTTGGTTGTTTTGTTGGTTGGTTGGTTGTTTTGTTGCTTGGTTGGTTGTTTTATTAGTTGGTTGGTTGTTTTGTTGGTTAGTTTGATGGGTTGTTTTCTTGGTTGCTTCGTTGTTTTGTTTGTTGGTAGGTTGTTTTGTTGGTTGGTTGGTTGTTTTGTAAGTTGGTTGGTTGTTTTGTTGGTTGGTTGTTTTGTTGGTTCGTTGTTTTGTTGGTTGGTTGTTTTGTTGGTTGGTTGTTTTGTTTGTTGGCTGGTTGTTTTGTTGTTTGGTTGGTTCTTTTTTTGGTTGGTTGTTTTGTTGGTTGGTTATTTTGTTGGTTGGCTGGTAGTTTTGTTGGTTGGTAGGTTGTTTTGTTGGTTGGTTGGTTGTTTTGTTGTTTGGTTGGTTGTTTTGTTGGTTGGTTGGTTGTTTTGTTGGTTGGTTGGTATTTTTGTTGGTTGGTTGTTTTCTTGATTGGTTGTTTTGTTGGTTGGTTGTTTTGTTGGTTGGTTGTTTTGTTGGTTGGTTGTTTTGTTGGTTGGTTGTTTTGTTGGTTGGTTGTTTTGTTGGTTGGTTGGTTGTTTTGTTGGTTGGTTGGTTGTTTTTTTGGTTGGTTAGTTGTTTTGTTGGTTGGTTGTTTTGTTGGTACGTTGTTTTGTTGGTTCGTTGTTTTGTTGGTTGGTTGTTTTGTTGGTTGGTTGTTTTGTTGGTTGGTTGGTGGTTTTGTTGGTTTGTTGTTTTGTTGGTTGGTTGTTTTGTTGGTTGGTTGTTTTGTTCGTTGGTTGTTTTGTTGGTTGGTTGTTTTGTTGGTTGGTTGTTTTGTTGGTTGGTTGTTTTGTTGGTTGGTTGTTTTGTTGGTTGGTTGTTTTGTTAGTTGGTTGTTTTGTTGGTTGGCTGGTTGTTTTGTTGGTAGGTTGGTTGTTTTGTTCGTTGGTTGGTTGTTTTGTTGGTTGGTTGGTTGTTTTTTTGGTTGGTTGGTTGGTTGTTTTGTTGGTTGGTTGGTTGTTTTGTTGGTTGGTTGGTTGTTTTGTTGGTAGGTTGGTTGTTTTGTTGGTTGGTTGTTTTGTTGGTTGGTTGTTTTGTTGGTTGGTTGTTTTGTTGGTTGGTTGTTTTGTTGGTTGGTTGTTTTGTTGGTTGGTTGTTTTGTTGGTTAGTTGTTTTGTTGGTTGGTTGTTTTGTTGGTTGGTTGTTTTGTTGGTTGGTTGTTTTGTTGGTTGGTTATTTTGTTGGTTGGTTGTTTTGTTGGTTGGTTGGTTGTTTTGTTGGTTGGTTGTTTTGTTGGTTGGATGTTTTGTTGGTTGGTTGTTTTGTTTGTTGGTTGTTTTGTTGGTTGGATGGTTGTTTTGTTGGTTGGTTGTTTTGTTGGTTGGTTGGTGGTTTTGTTGGTTGGTTGTTTTGTTGGTTGGTTGTTTTGTTGGTTGGTTGTTTTGTTGGTTGGTTGTTTTGTTGGTTGATTGTTTTGTTGGTTGGTTGTTTTGTTGGTTGGTGGTTTTGTTGGTTGGTTGTTTTGTTCGTTGGTTGTTTTGTTGGTTGGTTGTTTTGTTGGTTGACTGGTTGTTTTGTTGCTTGGTTGGTTGTTTTATTAGTTGGTTGGTTGTTTTGTTGGTTAGTTGGATGGGTTGTTTTCTTGGTTGCTTCGTTGTTTTGTTGGTTGGTAGGTTGTTTTGTTGGTTGTTTTGTAAGTTGGTTGGTTGTTTTGTTGGTTGGTTGGTTGTTTTGTTGGTTGGTTGTTTTGTTGGTTCGTTGTTTTGTTGGTTGGTTGTTTTGTTGGTTGGTTGTTTTGTTTGTTGGCTGGTTGTTTTGTTGTTTGGTTGGTTCTTTTTTTGGTTGGTTGTTTTGTTGGTTGGTTGTTTTGTTGGTTGGCTGGTAGTTTTGTTGGTTGGTAGGTTGTTTTGTTGGTTGGTTGGTTGTTTTGTTGTTTGGTTGGTTGTTTTGTTGGTTGGTTGGTTGTTTTGTTGGTTGGTTGGTATTTTTGTTGGTTGGTTGTTTTGTTGATTGGTTGTTTTGTTGGTTGGTTGTTTTGTTGGTTGGTTGTTTTGTTGGTTGGTTGTTTTGTTGGTTGGTTGTTTTGTTGGTTGGTTGTTTTGTTGGTCGGTTGTTTTGTTGGTTGGTTGGTTGTTTTGTTGGTTGGTTGGTTGTTTTGTTGGTTGGTTAGTTGTTTTGTTGGTTGGTTGTTTTGTTGGTTGGTTGTTTTGTTGGTTGGTTGGTTGTTTTGTTGGTTGGTTGTTTTGTTGGTTGGATGTTTTGTTGTTTGGTTTTTTTGTTGGTTGGTTGTTTTGTTCGTTGGTTGGTTGTTTTGTTGGTTGGTTGGTTGTTTTGTTGGTTGGTTGTTTTGTTGGTTGGTTGTTTTGTTGGTTAGTTGTTTTGTTAGTTGGTTGTTTTGTTGGTTGGTTGTTTTGTTGGTTGGTTGTTTTGTTGGTTGGTTGTTTTGTTGGTTGGTTGTTTTGTTGGTTGGTTGTTTTGTTGGTTGGTTGTTTTGTTGGTTGGTTGTTTTGTTGGTTGGTTGTTTTGTTATTGTGTTGTTTTGTTGGTTGGCTGGTTGTTTTGTTGGTAGGTTGGTTGTTTTGTTCGTTGGTTGGTTGTTTTGTTGGTTGGTTGGTTGTTTTTTTGGTTGGTTGGTTGGTTGTTTTGTTGGTTGGTTGGCTGTTTTGTTGGTTGGTTGGTTGTTTTGTTGGTTGGTTGGTTGTTTTGTTGGTTGGTTGTTTTGTTGGTTGGTTGTTTTGTTGGTTGGTTGTTTTGTTGGTTGGTTGTTTTGTTGGTTGGTTGTTTTGTTGGTTGGTTGTTTTGTTGGTTGGTTGTTTTGTTGGTTGGATATATTGTTGGTTGGTTGTTTTGTTGGTTGGTTGGTTGTTTTGTTGGTTGGTTGTTTTGTTGGTTGGATGTTTTGTTGGTTGGTTGTTTTGTTTGTTGGTTGTTTTGTTGGTTGGATGGTTGTTTTGTTGGTTGGTTGGTTGTTTTGTTGGTTGGTTGGTTGTTTTGTTGGTTGGTTGTTTTGTTGGTTGGTTGTTTTGTTGGTTGGTTGTTTTGTTGGTTGGTTGTTTTGTTGGTTGGTTGTTTTGTTGGTTGGTTGTTTTGTTGGTTGGTTGTTTTGTTGGTTGGTTCTTTTGTTCGTTGGTTGTTTTGTTGGTTGGTTGTTTTGTTGGTTGGCTGGTTGTTTTGTTGGTTGGTTGGTTGTTTTGTTGGTTGGTTGGTTGTTTTGTTGGTTGGTTGGTTGTTTTATTAGTTGGTTGGTTGTTTTGTTGGTTAGTTGGTTAGTTGGTTGTTTTGTTGTTTGGTTGGTTCTTTTCTTGGTTGGTTGGTTTTTTTGTTGGTTGGTTGTTTTGTTGGTTGGTTGTTTTGTTGGTTGCCTGGTTGTTTTGTTGTTTGGTTGGTTCTTTTGTTGGTTGGTTGTTTTGTTGGTTGGTTGTTTTGTTGGTTGGCAGGTAGTTTTGTTGGTTGGTAGGTTGTTTTGTTTGTTGGTTGGTTGTTTTGTTGTTTGGTTGGTTGTTTTGTTGGTTGGTTGGTTGTTTTGTTGGTTGGTTGGTATTTTTGTTGGTTGGTTGTTTTGTTGATTTGTTGTTTTGTTGGTTGGTTGTTTTGTTGGTTGGTTGTTTTGTTGGTTGGTTGTTTTGTTGGTTGGTTGTTTTGTTGGTTGGTTGTTTTGTTGGTTGGTTGTTTTGTTGGTTGGTTGGTTGTTTTGTTGGTTGGTTGGTTGTTTTGTTGGTTGGTTAGTTGTTTTGTTGGTTGGTTGTTTTGTTGGTTGGTTGTTTTGTTGGTTGGTTGGTTGTTTTGTTGGTTGGTTGTTTTGTTGGTTGGATGTTTTGTTGTTTGGTTTTTTTGTTGGTTGGTTGTTTTGTTGGTTGGTTGGTTGTTTTGTTGGTTGGAAGGTTGTTTTGTTGGTTGGTTGTTTTGTTGGTTGGTTGTTTTGTTGGTTGGTTGTTTTGTTGGTTGGTTGTTTTGTTGGTTGGTTGTTTTGTTGGTTGGTTGTTTTGTTGGTTGGTTGTTTAGTTGGTTGGTTGTTTAGTTGGTTGGTTGTTTTGTTGTTTGGATGTTTAGTTGGTTGGTTGTTTTGTTGGTTGATTGTTTTGTTGGTTGGTTGTTTTGTTTGTTGGTTGTTTTGTTGGTTGGTTGTTTTGTTGGTTGGTTGGTTGTTTTGTTGGTTGGTTGTTTTGTTGGTTGGTTGTTTTTTTGATTGGTTGTTTTGTTGGTTGGTTGTTTTGTTGGTTGGTTGTTTTGTTGGTTTGTTGTTTTTATGGTTGGCTGGTTGTTTTGTTTGTTGGTTGGTTGTTTTGTTTGTTTTTTGGTTGTTTTGTTAGTTGGTTGGTTGTTTTGTTTGTTGGTTGGTTGGTTGGTTGTTTTGTTGGTTGGTTGGTTGGTTGGTTGTTTGGTTGGTTGGTTGGTTGTTTTGTTGGTTGGTTGGTATTTTTGTTGGTTGGTTGTTTTGTTGGTTGGTTGGTTGTTTTGTTGGTTGGTTGTTTTGTTTGTTTGTTGGTTGTTTTGTTGGTTGGTTGGTTGTTTTGTTGGTTGGTTGGTTGTTTTGTTGGTTGGTTGGTTGTTTTGTTGGTTGGTTGGTTGTTTTGTTGGTTGGTTGGTTGTTTTGTTGGTTGGATGTTTTGTTGGTTGATTGTTTTGTTGTTTGGTTGTTTTGTTGGTTGGTTGGTTGTTTTGTTGGTTGGTTGGTTGTCTTGTTGGTTGTTTGGTTGTTTTGTTGTTTGGTTGTTTTGTTGGTTGGTTGTTTTGTTGGTTGGTTGGTTGTTTTATTGCTAGTTGTTTTGTTGGTTGGATGTTTTGTTGGTTGGTTGTTTTGTTGGTTGGTTGTTTTGTTGGTTGGTTGGTTGTTTTGTTGGTTGGTTGGTTGTTTTGTTGGTTGGTTGTTTTGTTGGTTGGTTGTTTTGTTGGTTGGTTGGTTGTTTTGTTGGTTGGTTGTTTTGTTGGTTGGATGTTTTGTTGGTTGGTTGTTTTATTTGTTGGTTGTTTTCTTGGTTGGTTGGTTGTTTTGTTGGTTCGTTGTTTTGTTGGTTGGTTGTTTTGTTGGTTGGTTGTTTTGTTGGTTGGTTCTTTTGTAGTTGGTTGTTTTGTTGGTTGGTTGTTTTGTTGGTTGGTTGTTTTGTTGGTTGGTTGTTTTGTTGGTTGGTTGTTTTGTTGGTTGGTTGTTTTGTTGGTTGGTTGTTTTGTTGGTTGGTTGGTTGTTTTGTTGGTTGGTTGGTTGTTTTGTTGGTTGGTTAGTTGTTTTGTTGGTTGGTTGTTTTGTTGGTTGGTTGTTTTGTTGGTTGGTTGGTTGTTTTGTTGGTTGGTTGTTTTGTTGGTTGGATGTTTTGTTGTTTGGTTTTTTTGTTGGTTGGTTGTTTTGTTCGTTGGTTGGTTGTTTTGTTGGTTGGTTGGTTGTTTTGTTGGTTGGTTGTTTTGTTGGTTGGTTGTTTTGTTGGTTAGTTGTTTTGTTAGTTGGTTGTTTTGTTGGTTGGTTGTTTTGTTGGTTGGTTGTTTTGTTGGTTGGTTGTTTTGTTGGTTGGTTGTTTTGTTGGTTGGTTGTTTTGTTGGTTGGTTGTTTTGTTGGTTGGTTGTTTTGTTGGTTGGTTGTTTTGTTAGTGTGTTGTTTTGTTGGTTGGCTGGTTGTTTTGTTGGTAGGTTGGTTGTTTTGTTCGTTGGTTGGTTGTTTTGTTGGTTGGTTGGTTGTTTTTTTGGTTGGTTGGTTGGTTGTTTTGTTGGTTGGTTGGCTGTTTTGTTGGTTGGTTGGTTGTTTTGTTGGTTGGTTGGTTGTTTTGTTGGTTGGTTGTTTTGTTGGTTGGTTGTTTTGTTGGTTGGTTGTTTTGTTGGTTGGTTGTTTTGTTGGTTGGTTGTTTTGTTGGTTGGTTGTTTTGTTGGTTGGTTGTTTTGTTGGTTGGATATATTGTTGGTTGGTTGTTTTGTTGGTTGGTTGGTTGTTTTGTTGGTTGGTTGTTTTGTTGGTTGGATGTTTTGTTGGTTGGTTGTTTTGTTTGTTGGTTGTTTTGTTGGTTGGATGGTTGTTTTGTTGGTTGGTTGGTTGTTTTGTTGGTTGGTTGGTTGTTTTGTTGGTTGGTTGTTTTGTTGGTTGGTTGTTTTGTTGGTTGGTTGTTTTGTTGGTTGGTTGTTTTGTTGGTTGGTTGTTTTGTTGGTTGGTTGTTTTGTTGGTTGGTTGTTTTGTTGGTTGGTTCTTTTGTTCGTTGGTTGTTTTGTTGGTTGGTTGTTTTGTTGGTTGGCTGGTTGTTTTGTTGGTTGGTTGGTTGTTTTGTTGGTTGGTTGGTTGTTTTGTTGGTTGGTTGGTTGTTTTATTAGTTGGTTGGTTGTTTTGTTGGTTAGTTGGTTGGTTGGTTGTTTTGTTGTTTGGTTGGTTGTTTTCTTGGTTGGTTGGTTGTTTTGTTGGTTGGTTGTTTTGTTGGTTGGTTGTTTTGTTGGTTGCCTGGTTGTTTTGTTGTTTGGTTGGTTCTTTTGTTGGTTGGTTGTTTTGTTGGTTGGTTGTTTTGTTGGTTGGCAGGTAGTTTTATTGGTTGGTAGGTTGTTTTGTTGGTTGGTTGGTTGTTTTGTTGTTTGGTTGGTTGTTTTGTTGGTTGGTTGGTTGTTTTGTTGGTTGGTTGGTATTTTTGTTGGTTGGTTGTTTTGTTGATTTGTTGTTTTGTTGGTTGGTTGTTTTGTTGGTTGGTTGTTTTGTTGGTTGGTTGTTTTGTTGGTTGGTTGTTTTGTTGGTTGGTTGTTTTGTTGGTTGGTTGTTTTGTTGGTTGGTTGGTTGTTTTGTTGGTTGGTTGGTTGTTTTGTTGGTTGGTTAGTTGTTTTGTTGGTTGGTTGTTTTGTTGGTTGGTTGTTTTGTTGGTTGGTTGGTTGTTTTGTTGGTTGGTTGTTTTGTTGGTTGGATGTTTTGTTGTTTGGTTTTTTTGTTGGTTGGTTGTTTTGTTGGTTGGTTGGTTGTTTTGTTGGTTGGTTGGTTGTTTTGTTGGTTGGTTGTTTTGTTGGTTGGTTGTTTTGTTGGTTGGTTGTTTTGTTGGTTGGTTGTTTTGTTGGTTGGTTGTTTTGTTGGTTGGTTGTTTTGTTGGTTGGTTGTTTAGTTGGTTGGTTGTTTAGTTGGTTGGTTGTTTTGTTGTTTGGATGTTTAGTTGGTTGGTTGTTTTGTTGGTTGATTGTTTTGTTGGTTGGTTGTTTTGTTTGTTGGTTGTTTTGTTGGTTGGTTGTTTTGTTGGTTGGTTGGTTGTTTTGTTGGTTGGTTGTTTTGTTGGTTGGTTGTTTTTTTGATTGGTTGTTTTGTTGGTTGGTTGTTTTGTTGGTTGGTTGTTTTGTTGGTTTGTTGTTTTTATGGTTGGCTGGTTGTTTTGTTTGTTGGTTGGTTGTTTTGTTTGTTTGTTGGTTGTTTTGTTAGTTGGTTGGTTGTTTTGTTTGTTGGTTGGTTGGTTGGTTGTTTTGTTGGTTGGTTGGTTGGTTGGTTGTTTGGTTGGTTGGTTGGTTGTTTTGTTGGTTGGTTGGTATTTTTGTTGGTTGGTTGTTTTGTTGGTTGGTTGGTTGTTTTGTTGGTTGGTTGTTTTGTTTGTTTGTTGGTTGTTTTGTTGGTTGGTTGGTTGTTTTGTTGGTTGGTTGGTTGTTTTGTTGGTTGGTTGGTTGTTTTGTTGGTTGGTTGGTTGTTTTGTTGGTTGGTTGGTTGTTTTGTTGGTTGGATGTTTTGTTGGTTGATTGTTTTGTTGTTTGGTTGTTTTGTTGGTTGGTTGGTTGTTTTGTTGGTTGGTTGGTTGTCTTGTTGGTTGTTTGGTTGTTTTGTTGTTTGGTTGTTTTGTTGGTTGGTTGTTTTGTTGGTTGGTTGGTTGTTTTATTGCTAGTTGTTTTGTTGGTTGGATGTTTTGTTGGTTGGTTGTTTTGTTGGTTGGTTGTTTTGTTGGTTGGTTGGTTGTTTTGTTGGTTGGTTGGTTGTTTTGTTGGTTGGTTGTTTTGTTGGTTGGTTGTTTTGTTGGTTGGTTGGTTGTTTTGTTGGTTGGTTGTTTTGTTGGTTGGATGTTTTGTTGGTTGGTTGTTTTGTTTGTTGGTTGTTTTCTTGGTTGGTTGGTTGTTTTGTTGGTTCGTTGTTTTGTTGGTTGGTTGTTTTGTTGGTTGGTTGTTTTGTTGGTTGGTTGTTTTGTTGGTTGGTTCTTTTGTAGTTGGTTGTTTTGTTGGTTGGTTGTTTTGTTGGTTGGTTGTTTTTTTGGTTGGCTGGTTTTTTGTTGGTTGTTTGGTTGTTTTGTTGGTTGGTTGGTTGTTTTGTTGGTTGGTTTGTTGTGTTGTTGGTTTGTTGGTTGTTTTGTTGGTTGGTTGGTTGTTTTGTTGGTTGGTTGGTTGGTTGTTTTGTTGGTTGGTTGGTTAGTTGTTTTGTTGGTTGGTTGGTTGTTTTGTTGGTTCGTTGGTTGTTTTGTTGGTTGGTTGTTTTGTTGGTTGGTTGTTTTGTTGGTTCGTTGTTTTGTGGGTTGGCTGGTTGTTTTGTTGGTTAGTTGGTTGTTTTGTTGGTTGGCTGGTTGTTTTGTTGGTTGGTTGGTTGTTTTGTTAGTTGGTTGGTTGATTTGTTGGTTGGTTGATTTGTTGGTTGTTTGGTTGTTTTGTTGGTTGGTTGGTTGGTTGTTTGTTTTGTTGGTTGATTGGTTGTTTTCTTGGTTGGTTGGTAGTTTTGTTGGTTGGTTGTTTTGTTGGTTGGTTGTTTTGTTGGTTGGTTGTTTTGTTGGTTGGTTGTTTTGTTGATTGGTTGTATTGTTGGTTGGTTGTTTTGTTGGTTGGTTGGTTGTTTTGTTGGTTGGCTGGTTGTTTTGTTGGTTGGTTGGTTGTTTTGTTGGTTGGTTGGTTGTTTTCTTGGTTGGTTGGTTGTTTTGTTGGTTGATTGGTTGGTTGGTTGTTTTGTTGGTTGGTTGGTTGTTTTTTTGGTTGGTTGGTTGTTTTGTTGTTTGGTTGTTTTGTTGGTTGGTTGTTTTGTTGGTTGGTTGTTTTGTTGGTTGGTTGTTTTGTTGGTTGGTTGTTTTGTTGGTTGGTTGTTTTGTTGGTTGATTGTTTTGTTGGTTGGTTATTTTGTTGGTTGGTTATTTTGTTGGTTGGTTGTTTTGTTGGTTCGTTGTTTTGTTAGTTGGCTGGTTGTTTTGTTGGTAGGTTGGTTGTTTTGTTCGTTGGTTGGTTGTTTTGTTGGTAGGTTGGTTGTTTTGTTCGTTGGTTGGTTGGTCGTTTTTTGGTTGGTTGGTTATTTTGTTGGTTGGTTGGTTGTTTTGTTGGTTGGTTGGTTGTTTTGTTGGTTGGTTGATTTGTTGGTTGGTTGTTTTCTTGGTTGGTTGTTTTGTTGGTTGGTTGTTTTGTTGGTTGGTTGTTTTGTTGGTTGGTTGTTTTGTTGGTTGGTTGTTTTGTTGGTTGGTTGTTTTGTTGGTTGGTTGTTTTGTTGGTTGGTTGGTTGTTTTGTTGGTTGGTTGTTTTGTTGGTTGGATGTTTTGTTGGTTGGTTGTTTTGTTGGTTGGTTGTTTTGTTGGTTGGTTGTTTTGTTGGTTGGTTGTTTTGTTGGTTGGTTGTTTTGTTGGTTGGTTGTTTTGTTGGTTGGTTATTTTGTTGGTTGGTTGTTTGTTTGATTGGTTGTTTTGTTGGTTGGTTGTTTTGTTGGTTGGCTGGTTGTTTTGTTGGTTGGTTGGTTGTTTTGTTGGTTGGTTGGTTGTTTTTTTGGTTGGTTGGTTGTTTTGTCGGTTGGTTGGTTGGTTGGTTGTTTTGTTGGTTGGTTGGTTGTTTTGTTGTTTGGTTGGTTGTTTTGTTGGTTGGTTGTTTTGTTGGTTAGTTGTTTTGTTGGTTGGTTGTTTTGTTGGTTGGTTGTTTTATTGGTTGGTTGTTTTGTTGGTTCCTTGTTTTGTTGGTTGGTTGTTTTGTTGGTTGGTTGTTTTGTTCGTTGGTTGGTTGTTTTATTGGTTGGTTGGTTGTTTTGTTTGTTGGTTGATTGTTTTGTTGGTTGGTTGTTTTGTTGGTTGGTTGGTTGTTTTGTTCGTTGGTTGTTTTGTTGGTTGGATGTTTTGTTGGTTGGTTGTTTTCTTGGTTGGTTGTTTTGTTGGTTGGTTGGTTGTTTTGTTGGTTGGTTGGTTGTTTGGTTGGTTGGTTGTTTTGTTGGTTGGTTGTGTTGTTGGTTGGTTGTTTTGTTGGTTGGTTGTTTTGTTGGTTGGTTCTTTAGTTGGTTGGTTGTTTTGTTGGTTGGTTGTTTTGTTTGTTGGTTAGTTGTTTTTTTGGTTTGTTGGTTGTTTTGTTGGTTGGTTGGTTGTTTTGTTGGTTGGTTGGTTGTTTTGTTGGTTGGTTGGTTGTTTTGTTGGTTGGTTGGTTGTTTTGTTGGTTGGTTGGTTGTTTTGTTGGTTGGTTGGTTGTTTTGTTGGTTGGTTGGTTGTTTTGTTGGTTGGTTGTTTTGTTAGTTGGATGTTTTGTTGGTTGGTTGTTTTGTTGTTTGTTTGTTTTGTTGGTTGGTTGGTTGTTTTGTTGGTTGGTTGGTTGTCTTGTTGGTTGGTTGGTTGTTTTGTTGTTTGGTTGTTTTGTTGGTTGGTTGTTTTGTTGGTTGGTTGGTTGTTTTGTTGTTTGGTTGTTTTGTTGGTTGGATGTTTTGTTGGTTGGTTGTTTTGCTGGTTGGTTGTTTTGTTGGTTGGTTGGTTGTTTTGTTGGTTGGTTGGTTGTTTTGTTGGTTGGTTGTTTTGTTGGTTGGTTGTTTTGTTGGTTGGTTGGTTGTTTTGTTGGTTGGTTGTTTTGTTGGTTGGATGTTTTGTTGGTTGGTTGTTTTGTTGGTTGGTTGTTTTGTTGGTTGGTTGGTTGTTTTGTTGGTTCGTTGTTTTGTTGGTGTGTTGTTTTGTTGGTTAGTTGTTTTGTTGGTTGGTTGTTTTGTTGGTTGGTTGTTTTGTAGTTGGTTGTTTTGTTGGTTGGTTGTTTTGTTGGTTGGTTGTTTTGTTGGTTGGTTGTTTTGTTGGTTGGTTGTTTTGTTGGTTGATTGTTTTGTTGGTTGGTTGTTTTGTTTGTTTGTTGGCTGGTTTTTTGTTGGTTGTTTGGTTGTTTTGTTGGTTGGTTGGTTGTTTTGTTGGTTGGTTTGTTGTTTTGTTGGTTGGTTGGTTGTTTTGTTGGTTGGTTGGTTGTTTTGTTGGTTGGTTGTTTGGTTGTTTTCTTGGTTGGTTGGTTGGTTGTTTTGTTGGTTGGTTGGTTGTTTTGTTGGTTGGTTGGTTCTTTTATTGGTTGGTTGGTTGTTTTGTTGGTTGGTTGTTTTGTTGGTTGGTTGTTTTGTTGGTTCGTTGTTTTGTGGGTTGGCTGGTTGTTTTGTTGGTTAGTTGGTTGTTTTGTTGGTTGGCTGTTTGTTTTGTTGGTTGGTTGGTTGTTTTGTTGGTTGGTTGGTTGATTTGTTGGTTGGTTCGTTGTTTTGTTGGTTGGTTGGTTGGTTGGTTGTTTTGTTGGTTGATTGGTTGTTTTCTTGGTTGGTTGGTTGTTTTGTTGGTTGGTTGGTTGTTTTGTTGGTTAGTTGTTTTGTTGGTTGGTTGTTTTGTTGGTTGGTTGTTTTGTTGGTTGGATGTTTTGTTGGTTGGTTGTTTTGTTGGTTGGTTGTTTTGTTGGTTGGTTGTTTTGTTGGTTGGTTGTTTTGTTGGTTGGTTGGTTAGTTGTTTTGTTGGTTGGTTGGTTGTTTTGTTGGTTCGTTGGTTGTTTTGTTGGTTGGTTGTTTTGTTGGTTGGTTGTTTTGTTGGTTCGTTGTTTTGTGGGTTGGCTGGTTGTTTTGTTGGTTAGTTGGTTGTTTTGTTGGTTGGCTGGTTGTTTTGTTGGTTGGTTGGTTGTTTTGTTAGTTGGTTGGTTGATTTGTTGGTTGGTTGATTTGTTGGTTGGTTGGTTGTTTTGTTGGTTGGTTGGTTGGTTGTTTGTTTTGTTGGTTGATTGGTTGTTTTCTTGGTTGGTTGGTAGTTTTGTTGGTTGGTTGTTTTGTTGGTTGGTTGTTTTGTTGGTTGGTTGTTTTGTTGGTTGGTTGTTTTGTTGATTGGTTGTATTGTTGGTTGGTTGTTTTGTTGGTTGGTTGGTTGTTTTGTTGGTTGGCTGGTTGTTTTGTTGGTTGGTTGGTTGTTTTGTTGGTTGGTTGGTTGTTTTCTTGGTTGGTTGGTTGTTTTGTTGGTTGATTGGTTGGTTGGTTGTTTTGTTGGTTGGTTGGTTGTTTTTTTGGTTGGTTGGTTGTTTTGTTGTTTGGTTGTTTTGTTGGTTGGTTGTTTTGTTGGTTGGTTGTTTTGTTGGTTGGTTGTTTTGTTGGTTGGTTGTTTTGTTGGTTGATTGTTTTGTTGGTTGGTTATTTTGTTGGTTGGTTATTTTGTTGGTTGGTTGTTTTGTTGGTTCGTTGTTTTGTTAGTTGGCTGGTTGTTTTGTTGGTAGGTTGGTTGTTTTGTTCGTTGGTTGGTTGTTTTGTTGGTAGGTTGGTTGTTTTGTTCGTTGGTTGGTTGGTCGTTTTTTGGTTGGTTGGTTATTTTGTTGGTTGGTTGGTTGTTTTGTTGGTTGGTTGGTTGTTTTGTTGGTTGGTTGTTTTGTTGGTTGGTTGTTTTCTTGGTTGGTTGTTTTGTTGGTTGGTTGTTTTGTTGGTTGGTTGTTTTGTTGGTTGGTTGTTTTGTTGGTTGGTTGTTTTGTTGGTTGGTTGTTTTGTTGGTTGGTTGTTTTGTTGGTTGGTTGGTTGTTTTGTTGGTTGGTTGTTTTGTTGGTTGGATGTTTTGTTGGTTGGTTGTTTTGTTGGTTGGTTGTTTTGTTGGTTGGTTGTTTTGTTGGTTGGTTGTTTTGTTGGTTGGTTGTTTTGTTGGTTGGTTGTTTTGTTGGTTGGTTGTTTTGTTGGTTGGTTGTTTGTTTGATTGGTTGTTTTGTTGGTTGGTTGTTTTGTTGGTTGGCTGGTTGTTTTGTTGGTTGGTTGGTTGTTTTGTTGGTTGGTTGGTTGTTTTTTTGGTTGGTTGGTTGTTTTGTCGGTTGGTTGGTTGGTTGGTTGTTTTGTTGGTTGGTTGGTTGTTTTGTTGTTTGGTTGGTTGTTTTGTTGGTTGGTTGTTTTGTTGGTTAGTTGTTTTGTTGGTTGGTTGTTTTGTTGGTTGGTTGTTTTGTTGGTTGGTTGTTTTGTTGGTTCCTTGTTTTGTTGGTTGGTTGTTTTGTTGGTTGGTTGTTTTGTTCGTTGGTTGGTTGTTTTGTTGGTTGGTTGGTTGTTTTGTTTGTTGGTTGATTGTTTTGTTGGTTGGTTGTTTTGTTGGTTGGTTGGTTGTTTTGTTCGTTGGTTGTTTTGTTGGTTGGATGTTTTGTTGGTTGGTTGTTTTCTTGGTTGGTTGTTTTGTTGGTTGGTTGGTTGTTTTGTTGGTTGGTTGGTTGTTTGGTTGGTTGGTTGTTTTGTTGGTTGGTTGTGTTGTTGGTTGGTTGTTTTGTTGGTTGGTTGTTTTGTTGGTTGGTTCTTTAGTTGGTTGGTTGTTTTGTTGGTTGGTTGTTTTGTTTGTTGGTTAGTTGTTTTTTTGGTTTGTTGGTTGTTTTGTTGGTTGGTTGGTTGTTTTGTTGGTTGGTTGGTTGTTTTGTTGGTTGGTCGGTTGTTTTGTTGGTTGGTTGGTTGTTTTGTTGGTTGGTTGGTTGTTTTGTTGGTTGGTTGGTTGTTTTGTTGGTTGGTTGGTTGTTTTGTTGGTTGGTTGGTTGTTTTGTTGGTTGGTTGTTTTGTTGGTTGGATGTTTTGTTGGTTGGTTGTTTTGTTGTTTGTTTGTTTTGTTGGTTGGTTGGTTGTTTTGTTGGTTGGTTGGTTGTCTTGTTGGTTGGTTGGTTGTTTTGTTGTTTGGTTGTTTTGTTGGTTGGTTGTTTTGTTGGTTGGTTGGTTGTTTTGTTGTTTGGTTGTTTTGTTGGTTGGATGTTTTGTTGGTTGGTTGTTTTGCTGGTTGGTTGTTTTGTTGGTTGGTTGGTTGTTTTGTTGGTTGGTTGGTTGTTTTGTTGGTTGGTTGTTTTGTTGGTTGGTTGTTTTGTTGGTTGGTTGGTTGTTTTGTTGGTTGGTTGTTTTGTTGGTTGGATGTTTTGTTGGTTGGTTGTTTTGTTGGTTGGTTGTTTTGTTGGTTGGTTGGTTGTTTTGTTGGTTCGTTGTTTTGTTGGTGTGTTGTTTTGTTGGTTAGTTGTTTTGTTGGTTGGTTGTTTTGTTGGTTGGTTGTTTTGTTGGTTGGTTGTTTTGTAGTTGGTTGTTTTGTTGGTTGGTTGTTTTGTTGGTTGGTTGTTTTGTTGGTTGGTTGTTTTGTTGGTTGGTTGTTTTGTTGGTTGATTGTTTTGTTGGTTGGTTGTTTTGTTTGTTTGTTGGCTGGTTTTTTGTTGGTTGTTTGGTTGTTTTGTTGGTTGGTTGGTTGTTTTGTTGGTTGGTTTGTTGTTTTGTTGGTTGGTTGGTTGTTTTGTTGGTTGGTTGGTTGTTTTGTTGGTTGGTTGTTTGGTTGTTTTCTTGGTTGGTTGGTTGGTTGTTTTGTTGGTTGGTTGGTTGTTTTGTTGGTTGGTTGGTTCTTTTATTGGTTGGTTGGTTGTTTTGTTGGTTGGTTGTTTTGTTGGTTGGTTGTTTTGTTGGTTCGTTGTTTTGTGGGTTGGCTGGTTGTTTTGTTGGTTAGTTGGTTGTTTTGTTGGTTGGCTGTTTGTTTTGTTGGTTGGTTGGTTGTTTTGTTGGTTGGTTGGTTGATTTGTTGGTTGGTTCGTTGTTTTGTTGGTTGGTTGGTTGGTTGGTTGTTTTGTTGGTTGATTGGTTGTTTTCTTGGTTGGTTGGTTGTTTTGTTGGTTGGTTGGTTGTTTTGTTGGTTAGTTGTTTCGTTGGTTGGTTGTTTTGTTGGTTGGTTGTTTTGTTGGTTGGATGTTTTGTTGGTTGGTTGTTTTGTTGGTTGGTTGTTTTGTTGGTTGGTTGTTTTGTTGGTTGGTTGTTTTGTTGGTTGGTTGTTTTGTTGGTTGGTTATTTTGTTGGTTGGTTGTTTTGTTGGTTGGTTGTTTTGCTGGTTGGTTGTTTAGTTAGTTGGTTGTTTAGTTGGTTGGTTGTTTTGTTGGTTGATTGTTTTTTTGATTGGTTGTTTTGTTGGTTGGTTGGTTGTTTTGTTGGTTGGTTGGTTGTTTTGTTGGTTGGTTGATTGTTTTGTTGGTTGGTTGTTTTGTTGGTTGGTTGTTTTGTTGGTTGGTTGGTTGTTTTGTTGGTTGGTTGTTTTCTTGGTTGGATGTTTTGTTCGTTGGCTGTTTGGTTGGTTGGTTGTTTTCTTGGTTGGTTGGTTGTTTTGTTGGTTGGTTGTATTGTTGGTTGGTTGTTTTTTGGTTGGTTGTTTTGTTGGTTGGTTGTTTTGTTGGTTGGTTGTTTTGTTGGTTGGTTGTTTAGTTGGTTGGTTGTTTTGTTGGTTGGTTGTTTTGTTGGTTGGTTGGTTGTTTTGTTGGTTGGTTGG
Organism: Heliopora coerulea; assembly: GCA_030142905.1. Taxonomy (NCBI): domain Eukaryota; kingdom Metazoa; phylum Cnidaria; class Anthozoa; order Scleralcyonacea; family Helioporidae; genus Heliopora; species Heliopora coerulea. Next base: position 54,271 of record JASJOG010000415.1, on the reverse strand, counting down.
TTGGTTGTTTTGTTGGTTGGTTGTTTTGTTGGTTGGTTGGTTGTTTTGTTGGTTGGTTGGTTGTTTTGTTATTTGGTTGGTTGTTTTGTTGGTTGGTTGGTTGTTTTGTTGGTTGGTTGGTTGTTTTGTTGGTTGGTTGTTTTGTTGGTTGGATGTTTTGTTGGTTGGTTGTTTTGTTGGTTGGTTGTTTTGTTCGTTGGTTGGTTGTTTTGTTCGTTGGTTGTTTTGTTGGTTGGTTGTTTTGTTGGTTGGTTGTTTTGTTGGTTGGTTATTTTGTTGGTTGGTTGTTTTGTTGGTAAGTTTTTTTGTTGGTTGGCTGGTTATTTTGTTGGTTGGTTGGTTGTTTTGTTGGTTGGTTGGTTATTTTGTTGGTTGGTTGGTTGTTTTGTTGGTTGGTTGGTTTTTTTGTTGGTTGGTTGATTGGTTGTTATGTTGGTTGGTTGGTTGTTTTGTTGCTTGGTTGGTTGTTTTGTTGGTTGGTTGGTTGTTTTTTGGTTGGTTGGATGGTTGTTTTATTGGTTGGTTGGTTGTTTTTTTGGTTGGTTGTTTTGTTTGTTGGTTGTTTTGTTGGTCCGTTGTTTTGTGGGTTGGCTTGTTGTTTTGTTGGTTGGTTGGTTGTTTTGTTGGTTGGCTGGTTGTTTTGTTGGTTGGTTGGTTGTTTTGTTGTTTGGTTGGTTGTTTTGTTGGTTGGTTGGTTGTTTTGTTAGTTGGTTGGTTGTTTTGTTGGTTGGTTGTTTTGTTGGTTGGTTGTTTTGTTGGTTGGTTGGTTGTTTTGTTGGTTGGTTGGTTGTTTTGTTGGTTGGTTGTTTTGTTGGTTGGTTGTTTTGTTGGTTGGTTGTTTTGTTGGTTGGTTGGTTGTTTTCTTGGTTGGTTGTTTTGTTCGTTGGATGTTTTGTTGGTTGGTTGTTTTGTTGGTTGGTTGTTTTGTTGGTTGGTTGTTTTGTTGGTTGGTTGTTTGTTTTGTTGGTTGGTTGGTTGTTTTGTTCGTTGGTTGTTTTGTTGGTTGGTTGTTTTGTTCGTTGGTTGTTTAGTTTGTTGGTTGTTTAGTTGGTTGGTTGTTTTGTTGGTTGGATGTTTAGTTGGTTGGTTGTTTAGTTGGTTAGTTGTTTTGTATGTTGAATGTTTAGTTCGTTCGTTGTTTTGTTGGTTGGTTGTTTTGTTGGTTGTTTTTTTGTTGGTTCGTTGTTTTGTTCGTTGGTTGTTTTGTTGGTTGGTTGTTTTGTTGGTTCGTTGTTTTGCTGGTTGGTTGTTTCGTTGGTTGGTTGTTTTGTTGGTTAGTTGGTTGTTTTGTTGGTTGGTTGTTTTGTTGGTTGGTTGTTTTGTTGGTTGGTTGTTTTGTTGGTTGGTTTTTTTGTTGGTTGGTTGTTTTGTTGGTTGGTTGTTTTGTTGGTTGGTTGTTTTGTTGGTTGGTTGGTTGTTTTGTTGGTTGGTTGTTTTGTTGGTTGGATGTTTTGTTGGTTGGTTGTTTTCTTGCTTGGTTGTTTTGTTGGTTGGATGGTTGTTTTGTTATTTGGTTGGTTGTTTTGTTGGTTGGTTGGTTGTTTTGTTGGTTGGTTGTTTTGTTGGTTGGTTGTTTTGTTCGTTGGTGGTTTTGTTGGTTGGTTGTTTTGTTGGTTCGTTGTTTTGTTGGTTGGTTGTTTTGTTGGTTGGTTGTTTTGTTGGTTGGTTCTTTTGTTCGTTGGTTGTTTTGTTGGTTGGTTGTTTTGTTGGTTGGCTGGTTGTTTTGTTGGTTGGTTGGTTGTTTTGTTTGTTGGTTGGTTGTTTTGTTGGTTGGTTGGTTGGTTATTTTGTTGGTTGGTTGTTTTGTTGGTTGGTTGGTTGGTTGGTTGTTTTGTTGGTTGGTTGGTTGTTTTGTTGGTTGGTTGGTTGTTTTGTTGGTTGGTTATTTTGTTGGTTTGTTGTTTTGTTGGTTGGTTGTTTTGTTGGTTGGTTATTTTGTTGGTTGGTTGTTTTGTTGGTTGGTTGTTTTGTTGGTTGGTTCTTTTGTCGGTTGGTTGTTTTGTTGGTTGGTTGTTTAGTGGGTTGGTTGTTTTGTTGGTTGGTTGTTTTGTTGGTTGCTTGTTTTGTTGGTTGGTTGGTTGTTTTTTTGGTTGGTTGGTTGTTTTGTTGGTTGGTTGATTTGTTGGTTGGTTGTTTTGTTGGTTAGTTGTTTTTTTGATTGGTTGTTTTGTTGGTTGGTTGTTTTGTTGGTTGGCTGGTTGTTTTTTTGGTTGGTTGGTTGTTTTGTTTGTTGGTTGGTTGTTTTGTTGGTTGGTTCGTTATTTTGTTGGTTGGTTGTTTTGTTGGTTGGTAGTTTTGTTGGTTCGTTGTTTTGTTGGTTGGTTCTTTTGTTCGTTGGTTGTTTTGTTGGTTGGTTGTTTTGTTGGTTGGCTGTTTGTTTTGTTGGTTGGTTGTTTTGTTGGTTGGATGTTTTGTTGGTTGGTTGTTTTGTTGGTTGGTTGTTTTGTTGGTTGGTTGTTTTGTTGGTTGGTTGTTTTGTTGGTTGGTTGTTTTGTTGGTTGGTTATTTTGTTGGTTGGTTGTTTTGTTGGTTGGTTGTTTTGTTGGTTGGTTGTTTAGTTAGTTGGTTGTTTAGTTGGTTGGTTGTTTTGCTGGTTGGATGTTTAGTTGGTTCGTTGTTTTGTTGGTTGGTTGTTTTGTTGGTTGTTTGTTTTGTTGGTTGGTTGTTTTGTTGGTTGGTTGTTTTGTTGGTTGGTTGTTTTGTTGGTTGGTTGTTTTGTTGGTACGTTGTTTTGTTGGTTCGTTGTTTTGTTGGTTGGTTGTTTTGTTGGTTGGTTGTTTTGTTGGTACGTTGTTTTGTTGGTTGGTTGTTTTGTTGGTTGGTTGTTTTGTTGGTTGGTTGTTTTGTTGGTTGGTTGTTTTGTTGGTTGGTTGTTTTGTTGGTTGGTTGTTTTGTTGGTTGGTTGTTTTGTTGGTTGGTTGTTTTGTTGGTTGGTTGTTTTGTTGGTTGGTTGTTTTGTTGGTTGGCTGGTTGTTTTGTTGGTAGGTTGGTTGTTTTGTTCGTTGGTTGGTTGTTTTGTTGGTTGGTTGGTTGTTTTTTTGGTATGTTGGTTGGTTGTTTTGTTGGTTGGTTGGTTGTTTTGTTGGTTGGTTGGTTGTTTTGTTGGTTGGTTGGTTGTTTTGTTGATTGGTTGTTTTGTTGATTGGTTGTTTTGTTGGTTGGTTGTTTTGTTGGTTGGTTGTTTTGTTGGTTGGTTGTTTTGTTGGTTGGTTGTTTTGTTGGTTGGTTGTTTTGTTCGTTGGTTGTTTTGTTGGTTGGTTGTTTTGTTGGTTGGTTGTTTTGTTGGTTGGTTGTTTTGTTGGTTGGATGGTTGTTTTGTTGGTTGGTTGGTTGTTTTGTTGGTTGGTTGGTGGTTTTGTTGGTTGGTTGTTTTGTTAGTTGGTTGTTTTGTTGGTTGGTTGTTTTGTTGGTTGGTTGTTTTGTTGGTTGGTTGTTTTGTTGGTTGGTTGTTTTGTTGGTTGGTTGTTTTGTTGGTTGGTTGTTTTGTTCGTTGGTTGTTTTGTTGGTTGGTTGTTTTGTTGGTTGACTGGTTGTTTTGTTGGTTGGTTGGTTGTTTTGTTGGTTGGTTGGTTGTTTTGTTGCTTGGTTGGTTGTTTTATTAGTTGGTTGGTTGTTTTGTTGGTTAGTTGGATGGGTTGTTTTCTTGGTTGCTTCGTTGTTTTGTTTGTTGGTAGGTTGTTTTGTTGGTTGGTTGGTTGTTTTGTAAGTTGGTTGGTTGTTTTGTTGGTTGGTTGTTTTTTTGATTGGTTGTTTTGTTGGTTGGTTGTTTTGTTGGTTGGTTGTTTTGTTTGTTGGCTGGTTGTTTTGTTGTTTGGTTGGTTCTTTTTTTGGTTGGTTGTTTTGTTGGTTGGTTGTTTTGTTGGTTGGCTGGTAGTTTTGTTGGTTGGTAGGTTGTTTTGTTGGTTGGTTGGTTGTTTTGTTGTTTGGTTGGTTGTTTTGTTGGTTGGTTGGTTGTTTTGTTGGTTGGTTGGTATTTTTGTTGGTTGGTTGTTTTGTTGATTGGTTGTTTTGTTGGTTGGTTGTTTTGTTGGTTGGTTGTTTTGTTGGTTGGTTGTTTTGTTGGTTGGTTGTTTTGTTGGTTGGTTGTTTTGTTGGTTGGTTGTTTTGTTGGTTGGTTGGTTGTTTTGTTGGTTGGTTGGTTGTTTTGTTGGTTGTTTAGTTGTTTTGTTGGTTGGTTGTTTTGTTGGTACGTTGTTTTGTTGGTTCGTTGTTTTGTTGGTTGGTTGTTTTGTTGGTTGGTTGTTTTGTTGGTTGGTTGGTGGTTTTGTTGG
>JASJOG010000415.1:22500-45000 GCA_030142905.1 Heliopora coerulea | reverse complement strand
GTTGTTTGGTTGTTTTGTTGGTTGGTTGTTTTGTTGGTTGGTTGTTTTGTTGGTTGGTTGTTTTGTTGGTTGGTTGTTTTGTTGGTTGATTGTTTTGTTGGTTGGTTATTTTGTTGGTTGGTTATTTTGTTGGTTGGTTGTTTTGTTGGTTGGTTGTTTTGTTGGTTGGTTGTTTAGTTAGTTGATTGTTTAGTTGGTTGGTTGTTTTGTTGGTTGGATATTTAGTTGGTTCTTTGTTTTGTTGGTTGGTTGTTTTCTTGGTTGTTTGTTTTGTTGGTTGGTTGTTTTGTTGGTTGGTTGTTTTGTTGGTTGGTTGTTTTGTTAGTTGGTTGTTTTGTTGGTTGGTTGTTTTGTTGGTTGGTTATTTTGTTGGTTGGTTGTTTTGTTGGTTGGTTGGTTGTTTTGTAGTTGGTTGTTTTGTTGATTGGCTGTTTTGTTGGTTGGTTGTTTTGTTGGTTGGTTGTTTTGTTGGTTGGTTGTTTTGTTGCTTGGTTGTTTTGTTGCTTGGTTGTTTTGTTCGTTGGTTGTTTTGTTGGTTGGTTGTTTTGTTGGTTGGTTGTTTTGTTGGTTCGTTGTTTTGTTAGTTGGCTGGTTGTTTTGTTGGTAGGTTGGTTGTTTTGTTCGTTGGTTGGTTGTTTTGTTGGTAGGTTGGTTGTTTTGTTCGTTGGTTGGTTGGTCGTTTTTTGGTTGGTTGGTTATTTTGTTGGTTGGTTGGTTGTTTTGTTGGTTGGTTGGTTGTTTTGTTGGTTGGTTGTTTTGTTGGTTGGTTGTTTTCTTGGTTGGTTGTTTTGTTGGTTGGTTGTTTTGTTGGTTGGTTGTTTTGTTGGTTGGTTGTTTTGTTGGTTGGTTGTTTTGTTGGTTGGTTGTTTTGTTGGTTGGTTGTTTTGTTGGTTGGTTGGTTGTTTTGTTGGTTGGTTGTTTTGTTGGTTGGATGTTTTGTTGGTTGGTTGTTTTGTTGGTTGGTTGTTTTGTTGGTTGGTTGTTTTGTTGGTTGGTTGTTTTGTTGGTTGGTTGTTTTGTTGGTTGGTTGTTTTGTTGGTTGGTTGTTTTGTTGGTTGGTTGTTTGTTTGATTGGTTGTTTTGTTGGTTGGTTGTTTTGTTGGTTGGCTGGTTGTTTTGTTGGTTGGTTGGTTGTTTTGTTGGTTGGTTGGTTGTTTTGTTGGTTGGTTGTTTTGTTGGTTGGATGTTTTGTTGGTTGGTTGTTTTGTTGGTTGGTTGTTTTGTTGGTTGGTTGTTTTGTTGGTTGGTTGTTTTGTTGGTTGGTTGTTTTCTTGGTTGGTTGTTTTGTTGGTTGGTTGTTTTGTTGGTTAGTTGTTTTGTTGGTTGGTTGTTTTGTTGGTTGGTTGTTTTGTTGGTTGGTTGTTTTGTTGGTTCCTTGTTTTGTTGGTTGGTTGTTTTGTTGGTTGGTTGTTTTGTTCGTTGGTTGGTTGTTTTGTTGGTTGGTTGGTTGTTTTGTTGGTTGGTTGATTGTTTTGTTGGTTGGTTGTTTTGTTGGTTGGTTGGTTGTTTTGTTCGTTGGTTGTTTTGTTGGTTGGATGTTTTGTTGGTTGGTTGTTTTCTTGGTTGGTTGTTTTGTTGGTTGGTTGGTTGTTTTGTTGGTTGGTTGGTTGTTTGGTTGGTTGGTTGTTTTGTTGGTTGGTTGTGTTGTTGGTTGGTTGTTTTGTTGGTTGGTTGTTTTGTTGGTTGGTTCTTTAGTTGGTTGGTTGTTTTGTTGGTTGGTTGTTTTGTTTGTTGGTTAGTTGTTTTTTTGGTTTGTTGGTTGTTTTGTTGGTTGGTTGGTTGTTTTGTTGGTTGGTTGGTTGTTTTGTTGGTTGGTTGGTTGTTTTGTTGGTTGGTTGGTTGTTTTGTTGGTTGGTTGGTTGTTTTGTTGGTTGGTTGGTTGTTTTGTTGGTTGGTTGGTTGTTTTGTTGGTTGGTTGTTTTGTTGGTTGGATGTTTTGTTGGTTGGTTGTTTTGTTGTTTGTTTGTTTTGTTGGTTGGTTGGTTGTTTTGTTGGTTGGTTGGTTGTCTTGTTGGTTGGTTGGTTGTTTTGTTGTTTGGTTGTTTTGTTGGTTGGTTGTTTTGTTGGTTGGTTGGTTGTTTTGTTGTTTGGTTGTTTTGTTGGTTGGATGTTTTGTTGGTTGGTTGTTTTGCTGGTTGGTTGTTTTGTTGGTTGGTTAGTTGTTTTGTTGGTTGGTTGGTTGTTTTGTTGGTTGGTTGTTTTGTTGGTTGGTTGTTTTGTTGGTTGGTTGGTTGTTTTGTTGGTTGGTTGTTTTGTTGGTTGGATGTTTTGTTGGTTGGTTGTTTTGTTGGTTGGTTGTTTTGTTGGTTGGTTGGTTGTTTTGTTGGTTCGTTGTTTTGTTGGTGTGTTGTTTTGTTGGTTAGTTGTTTTGTTGGTTGGTTGTTTTGTTGGTTGGTTGTTTTGTAGTTGGTTGTTTTGTTGGTTGGTTGTTTTGTTGGTTGGTTGTTTTGTTGGTTGGTTGTTTTGTTGGTTGGTTGTTTTGTTGGTTGGTTGTTTTGTTGGTTGGTTGTTTTGTTTGTTTGTTGGCTGGTTTTTTGTTGGTTGTTTGGTTGTTTTGTTGGTTGGTTGGTTGTTTTGTTGGTTGGTTTGTTGTTTTGTTGGTTGGTTGGTTGTTTTGTTGGTTGGTTGGTTGTTTTGTTGGTTGGTTGGTTGGTTGTTTTGTTGGTTGGTTGGTTGGTTGTTTTGTTGGTTGGTTGGTTGTTTTGTTGGTTGGTTGGTTCTTTTATTGGTTGGTTGGTTGTTTTGTTGGTTGGTTGTTTTGTTGGTTGGTTGTTTTGTTGGTTCGTTGTTTTGTGGGTTGGCTGGTTGTTTTGTTGGTTAGTTGGTTGTTTTGTTGGTTGGCTGTTTGTTTTGTTGGTTGGTTGGTTGTTTTGTTGGTTGGTTGGTTGATTTGTTGGTTGGTTCGTTGTTTTGTTGGTTCGTTGGTTGGTTGGTTGTTTTGTTGGTTGATTGGTTGTTTTCTTGGTTGGTTGGTTGTTTTGTTGGTTGGTTGTTTTGTTGTTTGGTTGTTTTGTTGGTTGGTTGTTTTGTTGGTTGGTTGTTTTGTTGGTTGGTTGTTTTGTTGGTTGGTTGTTTTGTTGGTTGGTTGTTTTCTTGGTTGGTTGGTTGTTTTGTTGGTTGGCTGGTTGTTTTGTTGGTTGGTTGGTTGTTTTGTTGGTTGGTTGGTTGTTTTGTTGGTTGGTTGGTTGTTTTGTTGGTTGATTGGTTCGTTGGTTGTTTTGTTGGTTGGTTGGTTGTTTTGTTGGTTGGTTGGTTGTTTTATTGTTTGGTTGTTTTGTTGGTTGGTTGTTTTGTTGGTTGGTTGTTTTGTTGGTTGGTTGTTTTGTTGGTTGGTTGTTTTGTTGGTTGGTTGTTTTGTTGGTTGGTTGTTTTGTTGGTTGGTTATTTTGTTGGTTGGTTGTTTTGTTGGTTGGTTGTTTTGTTGGTTGGTTGTTTAGTTAGTTGATTGTTTAGTTGGTTGGTTGTTTTGTTGGTTGGATATTTAGTTGGTTCTTTGTTTTGTTGGTTGGTTGTTTTGTTGGTTGTTTGTTTTGTTGGTTGGTTGTTTTGTTGGTTGGTTGTTTTGTTGGTTGGTTGTTTTGTTGGTTGGTTGTTTTGTTGGTTGGATGTTTTGTTGGTTGGTTATTTTGTTGGTTGGTTGTTTTGTTGGTTGGTTGGTTGTTTTGTTGGTTGGTTGTTTTCTTGATTGGCTGTTTTGTTGGTTGGTTGTTTTGTTGGTTGGTTGTTTTGTTGGTTGGTTGTTTTGTTGGTTGGTTGTTTTGTTGGTTGGTTGTTTTGTTGGTTGGTTGTTTTGTTGGTAAGTTGTTTTGTTGGTTGGTTGGTTGTTGTGTTGGTTGGTTGGTTGTTGTGTAGGTTGGTTGGTTGTTTTGTTGGTTGGTTGGTTGGTTGGTTGGTTGGTTGGTTGTTTTGTTGGTTCGTTGGTTGTTTTCTTGGTTGTTTTTTTGTTGGTTGGTTGTTTTGTTGGTTGGTTGTTTTGTTGGTTGGTTGTTTTGTTCGTTGGTTGTTTTGTTGGTTGGTTGTTTTGTTGGTTGGTTGTTTAGTTGGTTGGTTGTTTTGTTATTTGGTTGTTTTGTTGGTTGGTTGTTTAGTTGGTTGGTTGTTTTGTTGGTTGTTTGTTTTGTTGGTTTGTTGTTTTGTTGGTTGGTTGGTTGTTTTGCTGGTTTGATGGTTGTTTGGTTGGTTGGTTGTTTTGTTGGTTGGTTGTTTTGTTGGTTGGTTGTTTTGTTGGTTGGTTGTTTTCTTGGTTGGTTGTTTTCTTGGTTGGTTGTATTGTTGGTTGGGTGGTTGTTTTGTTGGTTGGTTGGTTGTTTTGTTGGTTGGTTGGTTGTTTTGTTGGTTGGTTGGTTCTTTTGTTGGTTGGTTGTTTTGTTGGTTGGTTGTTTTGTTGGTTGGTTGTTTTGTTGGTTGCTTGTTTTGTTAGTTGGTTGTTTTGTTGGTTGGATGTTTTGTTGGTTGGTTGTTTTGTTAGTTTGTTGTTTTGTTGGTTGGTTGATTGTTTTGTTGGTTGGTTGGTTGTTTGGTTGGTTGGTTGTTTTGTTGGTTGGTTGTTTTGTTGGTTGGTTGTTTTGTTGGTTGGTTGTTTTGTTGGTTGGTTGTTTTGTAGGTCGGTTGTTTTGTTGTTTGGTTGTTTTGTTGGTTGGCTGGTTGTTTTGTTGGTAGGTTGGTTATTTTGTTGGTTGGTTGGTTGTTTTGTTTGTTGGTTGGTTGTTTTGTTGGTTGGCTGGTTGTTTTGTTGGTTGGTTGGTTGGTTGATTGTTTTTTTGGTTGGTTCGTTGGTTGGTTGTTTTGTTGGTTGGTTGGTTGTTTTGTTGGTTGGTTGGTTGTTTTGTTGGTTTGTTGTTTTGTTGGTTGGTTGTTTTGTTGGTTGGTTGTTTTGTTGGTTGGTTGTTTTGTTAATTAGTTGTTTTGTTGGTTGGTTATTTTGTTGGTTGGTTGGTTGTTTTGTTGGTTGGTTGGTTGTTTTGTTGGTTGGTTGGTTGTTTTGTTGGTTGGTTGATTTGTTGGTTGGTTGTTTTGTTGGCTGGTTGTTTTTTTGATTGGTTGTTTTATTGGTTGGTTGTTTTGTTTGTTGGCTGGTTGTTTTGTTCGTTGGTTGGTTGTTTTGTTGGTTGGTTGGTTGTTTTGTTGGTTGGTTGGCTGTTTTCTTGGTTGGTTGGTTGTTTTGTTGGTAAGTTGATTGTTTTGTTGGTTGGTTGTTTTGTTTGTTGGTTGTTTTGTTGGTTGGTTGGTTGTTTTGTTGGTTGGTTGTTTTGTTGGTTGGATGTTTTGTTGGTTGGTTGGATGTTTTGTTGGTTGGTTGTTTTGTTGGTTGGTTGTATTGTTGCTTGGTTGGTTGTTTTGTTGGTTGGTTGGTTGTTTGGTTGGTTCGTTGTTTTGTTGGTTGGTTGTATTGTTGGTTGGTTGTTTTGTTTGTTGGTTGTTTTGTTGCTTAGTTGTTTTGTTGGTTGGTTGTTTTGTTGGTTGGTTGTTTAGTTGGTTGGTTGTTTGGTTGGTTGGTTGTTTTGTTGGTTGGTTGTTGTTTTGTTGGTTGGTGGGTTGTTTTGTTGGTTGATTCGTTGTTTTGTTGGTTGGTTGGTTGTTTTGTTGGTTGGTTGGTTGTTTTGTTGGTTGGTTGGTTGTTTTGTTGGTTGGTTGGTTGTTTTGTTGGTTGGTTGTTTTTTTGTTTTGTTGGTTGGTTGTTTTGTTGGTTGGTTGTTTTGTTGGTTGTTTGTTTTGTTGGTTGCTTGTTTTGTTGGTTGGTTGTTTTGTTGGTTGGTTGTTTTGTTGGTTGGTTGTTTTGTTGGTTGGATGTTTTGTTGGTTGGTTATTTTGTTGGTTGGTTGTTTTGTTGGTTGGTTGGTTGTTTTGTTGGTTGGTTATTTTGTTGGTTGGTTGTTTTGTTGGTTGGTTGTTTTGTTGGTTGGTTGTTTTGTTGGTAAGTTGTTTTGTTTGTTGGTTGGTTGTTGTGTTGGTTGGTTGGTTGTTGTGTTGGTTGGTTGGTTGTTTTGTTGGTTGGTTTGTTGGTTGGTTGGTTGGTTGTTTTGTTGGTTGGTTGGTTGTTTTCTTGGTTGGTTGTTTTGTTGGTTGGTTGTTTTGTTTGTTGGTTGTTTTGTTGGTTGGTTGTTTTGTTGGTTGGTTGTTTTGCTGGTTGGTTGTTTTGTTGGTTGGTTGTTTTGTTGGTTGGTTGTTTTGTTGGTTGGTTGTTTTGTTGGTTGGTTGGTTGTTTTGTTGGTTGGTTGTTTTGTTGGTTGGTTGTTTTGTTGGTTGGTTGTTTTGTTGGTTGGTTGTTTTGTTGGTTGGTTGTTTTGTTGGTTGGTTGTTTTGTTGGTTGGTTGTTTTCTTTGTTGGTTGTTTTGTTGGTTGGTTGTTCTGTTGGTTGGTTGTTTTGTTGGTTGGTTGTTTTGTTGGTTGGTTGTTTTGTTGGTTGGTTGTTTTGTTTGTTGGTTGTTTTGTTGGTTGGTTGTTTTGTTGGTTGGTTGTTTAGTTTGTTGGTTGTTTTCTTGGTTGGTTGTTTTGTTGGTTGCTTGTTTTGTTGGTAAGTTGGTTGTTTTGTTGGTTGGTTGGTTGTTTTGTTGGTTGGTTGTTTTGTTGGTTGGTTGTTTTGTTGGTTGGTTGTTTTGTTGGTTGGTATTTTTCTTGGTTTGTTTGGTTGGTTGGCTGGTTGTTTTGTTGGTTGGTTGGTTGTTTTGTTGGTTGGTTGGTTGTTTTGTTGGTTGGTTGGTTGTTTTGTTGGTTGGTTGTTTTGTTGGTTGGTTGTTCTGTTGGTTGGTTGTTTTGTTGGTTGGTTGTTTTGTTGGTTGGTTGTTTTGTTGGTTAGTTGTTTTGTTGGTTGGATGTTTTGTTGGTTGGTTGTTTTGTTCGTTCGTTGTTTTGTTGGTTGGTTGGTTGTTTTGTTGCTTGGTTGGTTGTTTGGTTGGTTGGTTGTTTTGTTGGTTGGTTGTTTTGTTGGTTGGTTGTTTTGTTGGTTGATTGTTTTGTTGGTTGGTTGTTTTGTTGGTTTGTTGTTTTGTTGGTTGGTTGTTTTGTTGGTTGGCTGGTTGTTTTGTTGGTTGGTTGGTTGTTTTGTTGGTTGGTTGGTTGTTTTGTTGGTTGGTTGGTTGTTTTGTTGGTTGGTTGGTTGTTTTGTTGGTTGGTTGGTTGTTTTGTTGGTTCGTTGGTTGTTTTGTTGGTTGGTTGGTTGTTTAGTTGGTTGGTTGTTTTGTTGGTTGGTTGTTTTGTTGGTTGGTTGTTTTGTTGGTTGGTTGTTTTGTTGGTTGCTTGTTTTGTTGGTTGGTTGTTTTGTTGGTTGGTTGTTTTTTTGGTTGGTTGTTTTGTTGGTTGGTTGTTTTGTTGGTTGGTTGTTTTGTTGGTTGGTTGTTTTGTAGTTGGTTGTTTTGTTGGTTGGTTGTTTCATTGGTTGGTTGTTTTCTTGGTTGGTTGTTTTGTTGGTTGGTTGTTTTGTTGGTTGGCTGGTTGTTTTGTTGGTTGGTTGGTTGTTTTGTTGGTTGGTTGGTTGTTTTGTTGGTTGGTTGGTTGTTTTGTTGGTTGGTTGGTTGTTTTGTTGGTTGGTTGGTTGGTTGGTTGTTTAGTTGGTTGGTTCGTTGGTTGGTTGTTTTGTTGGTTGGTTGGTTGTTTTGTTGGTTGGTTGGTTGTTTTGTTGGTTAGTTGTTTTGTTGGTTGGTTGTTTTGTTGGTTGATTGTTTTGTTGGTTGGATGTTTTGTTGGTTGGTTGTTTTGTTGGTTGGTTGTTTTGTTGGTTGGTTGTTTTGTTGGTTGGTTGTTTTGTTGGTTGGTTGTTTTGTTGGTTGGTTGTTTTGTTGGTTGGTTGTTTTGTTGGTTGGTTGTTTTGTTGGTTGGTTGTTTTGTTGGTTGGTTGTTTTGTTGGTTGGTTGTTCTGTTGGTTGGTTGTTTTGTTGGTTGGTTGTTTTGTTGGTTGGTTGTTTTGTTGGTTGGTTGTTTTGTTGGTTGGATGTTTTGTTGGTTGGTTGTTTTGTTCGTTCGTTGTTTTGTTGGTTGGTTGGTTGTTTTGTTGCTTGGTTGGTTGTTTGGTTGGTTGGTTGTTTTGTTGGTTGGTTGTTTTGTTGGTTGGTTGTTTTGTTGGTTGGTTGTTTTGTTGGTTGGTTGTTTTGTTGGTTGGTTGTTTTGTTGGTTGGCTGGTTGTTTTGTTGGTTGGTTGGTTGTTTTGTTGGTTGGTTGGTTGTTTTGTTGGTTGGTTGGTTGTTTTGTTGGTTGGTTGGTTGTTTTGTTGGTTGGTTGGTTGTTTTGTTGGTTGGTTGTTTTGTTGGTTGGTTGTTTTGTTGGTTGGTATTTTTCTTGGTTTGTTTTGTTGGTTGGCTGGTTGTTTTGTTGGTTGGTTGGTTGTTTTGTTGGTTGGTTGGTTGTTTCGTTGGTTGGTTGGTTGTTTTGTTGGTTGGTTGTTTTGTTGGTTGGTTGTTCTGTTGGTTGGTTGTTTTGTTGGTTGGTTGTTTTGTTGGTTGGTTGTTTTGTTGGTTGGTTGTTTTGTTGGTTGGATGTTTTGTTGGTTGGTTGTTTTGTTCGTTCGTTGTTTTGTTGGTTGGTTGGTTGTTTTGTTGCTTGGTTGGTTGTTTGGTTGGTTGGTTGTTTTGTTGGTTGGTTGTTTTGTTGGTTGGTTGTTTTGTTGGTTGGTTGTTTTGTTGGTTGGTTGTTTTGTTGGTTTGTTGTTTTGTTGGTTGGTTGTTTTGTTGGTTGGCTGGTTGTTTTGTTGGTTGGTTGGTTGTTTTGTTGGTTGGTTGGTTGTTTTGTTGGTTGGTTGGTTGTTTTGTTGGTTGGTTGGTTGTTTTGTTGGTTGGTTGGTTGTTTTGTTGGTTGGTTGGTTGTTTAGTTGGTTGGTTGGTTGTTTAGTTGGTTGGTTGTTTTGTTGGTTGGTTGTTTTGTTGGATGGTTGTTTTGTTGGTTGCTTGTTTTGTTGGTTGCTTGTTTTGTTGGTTGCTTGTTTTGTTGGTTGGTTATTTTGTTGGTTGGTTGTTTTGTTGGTTGGTTGTTTTGTTGGTTGGTTGTTTTGTTGGTTGGATGTTTTGTTGGTTGGTTGTTTTGTTCGTTCGTTGTTTTGTTGGTTGGTTGGTTGTTTTGTTGCTTGGTTGGTTGTTTGGTTGGTTGGTTGTTTTGTTGGTTGGTTGTTTTGTTGGTTGGTTGTTTTGTTGGTTGGTTGTTTTGTTGGTTGGTTGTTTTGTTGGTTGGTTGTTTTGTTGGTTGGTTGTTTTGTTGGTTGGCTGGTTGTTTTGTTGGTTGGTTGGTTGTTTTGTTGGTTGGTTGGTTGTTTTGTTGGTTGGTTGGTTGTTTTGTTGGTTGGTTGGTTGTTTTGTTGGTTGGTTGTTTTGTTGGTTGGTTGTTTTGTTGGTTGGTATTTTTCTTGGTTTGTTTTGTTGGTTGGCTGGTTGTTTTGTTGGTTGGTTGGTTGTTTTGTTGGTTGGTTGGTTGTTTCGTTGGTTGGTTGGTTGTTTTGTTGGTTGGTTGTTTTGTTGGTTGGTTGTTCTGTTGGTTGGTTGTTTTGTTGGTTGGTTGTTTTGTTGGTTGGTTGTTTTGTTGGTTGGTTGTTTTGTTGGTTGGATGTTTTGTTGGTTGGTTGTTTTGTTCGTTCGTTGTTTTGTTGGTTGGTTGGTTGTTTTGTTGCTTGGTTGGTTGTTTGGTTGGTTGGTTGTTTTGTTGGTTGGTTGTTTTGTTGGTTGGTTGTTTTGTTGGTTGGTTGTTTTGTTGGTTGGTTGTTTTGTTGGTTTGTTGTTTTGTTGGTTGGTTGTTTTGTTGGTTGGCTGGTTGTTTTGTTGGTTGGTTGGTTGTTTTGTTGGTTGGTTGGTTGTTTTGTTGGTTGGTTGGTTGTTTTGTTGGTTGGTTGGTTGTTTTGTTGGTTGGTTGGTTGTTTTGTTGGTTGGTTGGTTGTTTTGTTGGTTGGTTGGTTGTTTAGTTGGTTGGTTGTTTTGTTGGTTGGTTGTTTTGTTGGTTGGTTATTTTGTTGGTTGGTTGTTTTGTTGGTTGGTTGTTTTGTTGGTTGGTTGTTTTGTTGGTTGGTTGTTTTGTAGTTGGTTGTTTTGTTGGTTGGTTGTTTCATTGGTTGGTTGTTTTGTTGGTTGGTTGTTTTGTTGGTTGGTTGTTTTGTTGGTTGGCTGGTTGTTTTGTTGGTTGGTTGGTTGTTTTGTTGGTTGGTTGGTTGTTTTGTTGGTTGGTTGGTTGTTTTGTTGGTTGGTTGGTTGTTTTGTTGGTTGGTTGGTTGGTTGGTTGTTTTGTTGGTTGGTTGGTTGGTTGGTTGTTTTGTTGGTTGGTTGGTTGTTTTGTTGGTTGGTTGGTTGTTTTGTTGGTTAGTTGTTTTGTTGGTTGGTTGTTTTGTTGGTTGATTGTTTTGTTGGTTGGATGTTTTGTTGGTTGGTTGTTTTGTTGGTTGGTTGTTTTGTTGGTTGGTTGGTTGTTTTGTTGGTTGGTTGGTTGTTTTGTTGGTTCGTTGGTTGTTTTGTTGGTTGGTTGGTTGTTTAGTTGGTTGGTTGTTTTGTTGGTTGGTTGTTTTGTTGGTTGGTTGTTTTGTTGGTTGGTTGTTTTGTTGGTTGGTTGTTTTGTTGGTTGGTTTTTTTGTTGGTTGGCTAGTTATTTTGTTGGTTGGTTGGTTGTTTTGTTGGTTGGTTGGTTGTTTTGTTGGTTGGTTGGTTGTGTTGTTGGTTGGTTGGTTGTTTTGTTGGTTGGTTGGTTGTTTTGTTGGTTGGTTATTTTGTTGGTTGGTTGTTTTCTTCGTTGGTTGTTTTGTTGTTTAGCTGGTTGTTTTGTTGGTTGGTTGGTTATTTTGTTGGTTGGTTGGTTGTTTTGTTGGTTGGTTGGTTGTTTTGTTGGTTGGTTGGTTGTTTTGTTGGTTGGTTGTTTTGTTGGTTGGTTGTTTTGTTGGTTGGTGATTTTGTTGGTTGGTTGTTTTGTTGGTTGGTTGTTTTGTTGGTTGGATGTTTTGTTGGTTGGTTGTTTTGTTGGTTCGTTGTTTTGTTGGTTGGTTGTTGTTTTGTTGGTTGGTTGTTGTTTTGTTGGTTGGTTGGTTGTTTTGTTGGTTGGTTGTTTTGTTGGTTGTTTGTTTTGTTGGTTGGTTGTTTTATTGGTTGGTTGTTTTGTTGGTTGGTTGTTTTGTTGGTTGGTTGTTTTGTTGGTTGGTTGTTTTGTTGGTTGGTTGTTTTGTTGGTTGGTTGTTTTGTTGGTTGGTTGTTTTGTTGTTTGGTTAGTTGTTTTGTTGGTTGGTTGGTTGTTTTGTTGGTTGGTTGTTTTGTTGGTTGGTTGTTTTGTTGGTTGGTTGTTTTGTTGGTTGGTTGGTTGTTTTGTTGGTTGGTTGGTTGTTTTATTCGTTGGTTGTTTTGTTGGTTGGTTGTTTTGTTCGTTGGTTGTTTAGTTGGTTGGTTGTTTAGTTGGTTGGTTGTTTTCTTGGTTGGATGTTTAGTTGGTTGGTTCTTTTGTTGGTTGGTTGTTTTGTTGGTTGTTTGTTTTGTTGGTTGGTTTTTTTGTTGGTTGGTTGTTTTGTCGGTTGGTTGTTTTGTTGGTTGGTTGTTTTGTTGGTTGGTAGTTTTGTTGGTTGGTTGTTTTGTTGGTTGGTTATTTTGTTGGTTGGTTGTTTTGTTGGTTGGTTGTTTTGTTGGTTGGTTGTTTTGTTGGTTGGTTGTTTTGTTAGTTTGTTGTTTTGTTCGTTGGTTGTTTTGTTGGTTGGTTGGTTGTTTTGTTGGTTAGTTGTTTTGTTGGTTGGATGTTTTGTTGGTTGGTTGTTTTGTTGTTTGGTTGTTTTGTAGGTTGGATGGTTGTTTTGTTGGTTGGTTGGTTGTTTTGTTGGTTGGTTGTTTTGTTGGTTGGTTGTTTAGTTCGTTGGTTGTTTTGTTGGTTGGTTGTTTTGTTGGTTGGTTGTTTAGTTGGTTGGTTGTTTTGTTGGTTGGTTGTTTTGTTGGTTGCTTGTTTTGTTCGTTGGTTGTTTGTTTTCTTGGTTGGTTGGTTGTTTTGTTGGTTGGTTGTTTTGTTGGTTGGTTGTTTTGTTGGTTGGTTGTTTTGTTGGTTGGTTGTTTTGTTAGTTGGTTGTTTTGTTTGTTGGCTGGTTATTTTGTTGGTTGGTTGGTTGTTTTGTTGGTTGGTTGGTTGTTTTGTTGGTTGGTTGGTTGTTTTGTTGGTCGGTTGTTTTGTTGGGTGGTTGTTTTGTTGGTTGGTTGTTTTGTTGGTTGCTTGTTTTGTTGGTTGGTTGTTTTGTTGGTTGGATGTTTTGTTGGTTGGTTATTTTGTTGGTTCGTTGTTTTGTTGGTTGGTTGGTTGTTTTCTTGGTTTGTTGGTTGTTTGGTTGGTTGGTTGTTTTGTTGGTTGGTTGTTTTGTTGGTTGGTTGTTTTGTTGGTAGGTTGTTTTGTTGGTTGGTTGTTTTGTTGGTTGGTTGTTTTGTTGGTTGGTTGTTTTGTTGGTTGGATGTTTTGTTGGTTGGTTGTTTTGTTGGTTGGTTGGTTGTTTTGTTGGTTGGTTGGTTGTTTTGTTCGTTGGTTGTTTTGTTCGTTGGTTGTTTTGTTCGTTGGTTCTTTAGTTGGTTGGTTATTTAGTTGGTTGGTTGTTTTTTTGGTTGGATGTTTAGTTGGTTGGTTCTTTTTTTGGTTCGTTGTTTTTTTGTTTGTTTGTTTTGTTGGTTGGTTGTTTTGTTGGTTGGTTTGTTGTTTTGTTGGTTGGTTGGTTGTTTTGTTGGTTGGTTGTTTTGTTGGTTGGTTGGTTGTTTTGTTGGTTGGTTGTTTTGTTGGTTGGTTGTTTTGTTGGTTGGTTGTTTTGTTGGTTGGTTGTTTTGTTGGTTGGTTGTTTTGTTGGTTGGTTGTTTTGTTGGTTGGTTGTTTTGTTGGTTGGTTGTTTTGTTGGTTGGTTGTTTTTTTGGTTGGTTGTTTTGTTGGTTGGTTGTTTTGTTGGTTGGTTGTTTTGTTGGTTTGTTGTTTTGTTGTTTGGTTGTTTTGTTAGTTGGTTGTTTTGTTGGTTGGTTTTTTTGTTGGTTGGCTGGTTATTTTGTTGGTTGGTTGGTTGTTTTGTTGGTTGGTTGGTTGTTTTGTTGGTTGGTTGGTTGTTTTGTTGGTTGGTTGGTTGTTTTGTTGGTTGGTTGGTTGGTTGTTATGTTGGTTGGTTGGTTGTTTTGTTGCTTGGTTGGTTGTTTTGTTGGTTGGTTGGTTGTTTTGTTGGTTGGTTGGTTGTTTTATTGGTTGGTTGGTTGGTTGGTTGTTTTGTTGGTTCGTTGTTTTGTTGGTTGGTTGTTTTGTTGGTTGGTTGTTTTGTTGGTTTGATGTTTTGTTGGTTGGTTGTTTGGTTGGTTGGTTGTTTTGTTGGTTGGTTGTTTTGTTGGTTGGTTGTTTTGTTGGTTGGTTGTTTTGTTGGCTGGTTGTTTTTTTGGTTGGTTGTTTTGTTGGTTGGTTGTTTTGTTGGTTGGTTGTTTAGTTTGTTGGTTGTTTTCTTGGTTGGTTGTTTTGTTGGTTGCTTGTTTTGTTGGTAAGTTGGTTGTTTTGTTGGTTGGTTGGTTGTTTTGTTGGTTGGTTGTTTTGTTGGTTGGTTGTTTTGTTGGTTGGTTGTTTTGTTGGTTGGTATTTTTCTTGGTTTGTTTGGTTGGTTGGCTGGTTGTTTTGTTGGTTGGTTGGTTGTTTTGTTGGTTGGTTGGTTGTTTTGTTGGTTGGTTGGTTGTTTTGTTGGTTGGTTGTTTTGTTGGTTGGTTGTTCTGTTGGTTGGTTGTTTTGTTGGTTGGTTGTTTTGTTGGTTGGTTGTTTTGTTGGTTGGTTGTTTTGTTGGTTGGATGTTTTGTTGGTTGGTTGTTTTGTTCGTTCGTTGTTTTGTTGGTTGGTTGGTTGTTTTGTTGCTTGGTTGGTTGTTTGGTTGGTTGGTTGTTTTGTTGGTTGGTTGTTTTGTTGGTTGGTTGTTTTGTTGGTTGATTGTTTTGTTGGTTAGTTGTTTTGTTGGTTTGTTGTTTTGTTGGTTGGTTGTTTTGTTGGTTGGCTGGTTGTTTTGTTGGTTGGTTGGTTGTTTTGTTGGTTGGTTGGTTGTTTTGTTGGTTGGTTGGTTGTTTTGTTGGTTGGTTGGTTGTTTTGTTGGTTGGTTGGTTGTTTTGTTGGTTCGTTGGTTGTTTTGTTGGTTGGTTGGTTGTTTAGTTGGTTGGTTGTTTTGTTGGTTGGTTGTTTTGTTGGTTGGTTGTTTTGTTGGTTGGTTGTTTTGTTGGTTGCTTGTTTTGTTGGTTGCTTGTTTTGTTGGTTGGTTGTTTTGTTGGTTGGTTGTTTTGTTGGTTGGTTGTTTTGTTGGTTGGTTGTTTTGTTGGTTGGTTGTTTTGTAGTTGGTTGTTTTGTTGGTTGGTTGTTTCATTGGTTGGTTGTTTTCTTGGTTGGTTGTTTTGTTGGTTGGTTGTTTTGTTGGTTGGCTGGTTGTTTTGTTGGTTGGTTGGTTGTTTTGTTGGTTGGTTGGTTGTTTTGTTGGTTGGTTGGTTGTTTTGTTGGTTGGTTGGTTGTTTTGTTGGTTGGTTGGTTGGTTGGTTGTTTTGTTGGTTGGTTCGTTGGTTGGTTGTTTTGTTGGTTGGTTGGTTGTTTTGTTGGTTGGTTGGTTGTTTTGTTGGTTAGTTGTTTTGTTGGTTGGTTGTTTTGTTGGTTGATTGTTTTGTTGGTTGGATGTTTTGTTGGTTGGTTGTTTTGTTGGTTGGTTGTTTTGTTGGTTGGTTGTTTTGTTGGTTGGTTGTTTTGTTGGTTGGTTGTTTTGTTGGTTGGTTGTTTTGTTGGTTGGTTGTTTTGTTGGTTGGTTGTTTTGTTGGTTGGTTGTTTTGTTGGTTGGTTGTTTTGTTGGTTGGTTGTTCTGTTGGTTGGTTGTTTTGTTGGTTGGTTGTTTTGTTGGTTGGTTGTTTTGTTGGTTGGTTGTTTTGTTGGTTGGATGTTTTGTTGGTTGGTTGTTTTGTTCGTTCGTTGTTTTGTTGGTTGGTTGGTTGTTTTGTTGCTTGGTTGGTTGTTTGGTTGGTTGGTTGTTTTGTTGGTTGGTTGTTTTGTTGGTTGGTTGTTTTGTTGGTTGGTTGTTTTGTTGGTTGGTTGTTTTGTTGGTTGGTTGTTTTGTTGGTTGGTTGTTTTGTTGGTTGGCTGGTTGTTTTGTTGGTTGGTTGGTTGTTTTGTTGGTTGGTTGGTTGTTTTGTTGGTTGGTTGGTTGTTTTGTTGGTTGGTTGGTTGTTTTGTTGGTTGGTTGTTTTGTTGGTTGGTTGTTTTGTTGGTTGGTATTTTTCTTGGTTTGTTTTGTTGGTTGGCTGGTTGTTTTGTTGGTTGGTTGGTTGTTTTGTTGGTTGGTTGGTTGTTTCGTTGGTTGGTTGGTTGTTTTGTTGGTTGGTTGTTTTGTTGGTTGGTTGTTCTGTTGGTTGGTTGTTTTGTTGGTTGGTTGTTTTGTTGGTTGGTTGTTTTGTTGGTTGGTTGTTTTGTTGGTTGGATGTTTTGTTGGTTGGTTGTTTTGTTCGTTCGTTGTTTTGTTGGTTGGTTGGTTGTTTTGTTGCTTGGTTGGTTGTTTGGTTGGTTGGTTGTTTTGTTGGTTGGTTGTTTTGTTGGTTGGTTGTTTTGTTGGTTGGTTGTTTTGTTGGTTGGTTGTTTTGTTGGTTGGTTGTTTTGTTGGTTGGCTGGTTGTTTTGTTGGTTGGTTGGTTGTTTTGTTGGTTGGTTGGTTGTTTTGTTGGTTGGTTGGTTGTTTTGTTGGTTGGTTGGTTGTTTTGTTGGTTGGTTGGTTGTTTTGTTGGTTGGTTGGTTGTTTTGTTGGTTGGTTGGTTGTTTTGTTGGTTGGTTGGTTGTTTAGTTGGTTGGTTGTTTTGTTGGTTGGTTGTTTTGTTGGATGGTTGTTTTGTTGGTTGCTTGTTTTGTTGGTTGCTTGTTTTGTTGGTTGGTTGTTTTGTTGGTTGGTTATTTTGTTGGTTGGTTGTTTTGTTGGTTGGTTGTTTTGTTGGTTGGTTGTTTTGTTGGTTGGTTGTTTTGTAGTTGGTTGTTTTGTTGGTTGGTTGTTTCATTGGTTGGTTGTTTTGTTGGTTGGTTGTTTTGTTGGTTGGTTGTTTTGTTGGTTGGCTGGTTGTTTTGTTGGTTGGTTGGTTGTTTTGTTGGTTGGTTGGTTGTTTTGTTGGTTGGTTGGTTGTTTTGTTGGTTGGTTGGTTGTTTTGTTGGTTGGTTGGTTGGTTGGTTGTTTTGTTGGTTGGTTGGTTGGTTGGTTGTTTTGTTGGTTGGTTGGTTGTTTTGTTGGTTGGTTGGTTGTTTTGTTGGTTAGTTGTTTTGTTGGTTGGTTGTTTTGTTGGTTGATTGTTTTGTTGGTTGGATGTTTTGTTGGTTGGTTGTTTTGTTGGTTGGTTGTTTTGTTGGTTGGTTGTTTTGTTGGTTGGTTGTTTTGTTGGTTGGTTGTTTTGTTGGTTGGTTGTTTTGTTGGTTGGTTGTTTTGTTGGTTGGTTGTTTTGTTGGTTGGTTGTTTTGTTGGTTGGTTGTTTTGTTGGTTGGTTGTTTAGTTTGTTGGTTGTTTTCTTGGTTGGTTGTTTTGTTGGTTGCTTGTTTTGTTGGTAAGTTGGTTGTTTTGTTGGTTGGTTGGTTGTTTTGTTGGTTGGTTGTTTTGTTGGTTGTTGTTTTGTTGGTTGGTTGTTTTGTTGGTTGGTATTTTTCTTGGTTTGTTTTGTTGGTTGGCTGGTTGTTTTGTTGGTTGGTTGGTTGTTTTGTTGGTTGGTTGGTTGTTTTGTTGGTTGGTTGGTTGTTTTGTTGGTTGGTTGGTTGTTTTGTTGGTTGGTTGTTCTGTTGGTTGGTTGTTTTGTTGGTTGGTTGTTTTGTTTGTTGGTTGTTTTGTTGGTTGGTTGTTTTGTTGGTTGGATGTTTTGTTGGTTGGTTGTTTTGTTCGTTCGTTGTTTTGTTGGTTGGTTGGTTGTTTTGTTGCTTGGTTGGTTGTTTGGTTGGTTGGTTGTTTTGTTGGTTGGTTGTTTTGTTGGTTGGTTGTTTTGTTGGTTGGTTGTTTTGTTGGTTGGTTGTTTTGTTGGTTTGTTGTTTTGTTGGTTGGTTGTTTTGTTGGTTGGCTGGTTGTTTTGTTGGTTGGTTGGTTGTTTTGTTGGTTGGTTGGTTGTTTTGTTGGTTGGTTGGTTGTTTTGTTGGTTGGTTGGTTGTTTTGTTGGTTGGTTGGTTGTTTTGTTGGTTCGTTGGGTTTTTTGTTGGTTGGTTGGTTGTTTTGTTGGTTGGTTGGTTGGTTGGTTGTTTTGTTGGTTGGTTGGTTGGTTGGTTGTTTTGTTCGTTGGTTGGTAATTTTGTTGGTTAGTTGGTTGTTTTGTTGGTTGGTTGTTTTGTTGGTTGGTTTTTTTGTTGGTTGGTTGTTTTGATGGTTGGTTGTTTTGATGGTTGGTTGGTTGTTTTGTTGGTTGATTGGTTGGTTGTTTTGTTGGTTGGTTGGTTGTTTTGTTGGTTGGTTGGTTGGTTGGTTGTTTTGTTTGTTGGTTGGTTGTTTTGTTGGTAGGTTGGTTGTTTTGTTGGTTGGTTGTTTTGTTGGTTGGTTGTTTAGTTGGTTAGTTGTTTTCATGGTTGGTTGTTTTGTTGGTTGGTTGGTTGTTTTGTTGGTTTGTTGGTTGTTTTGTTGGTTGGTGGGTTGTTTTGTTGGTTGGTGGGTTGTTTTGTTGATTGGTTGTTTTGTTGGTTGGTTGTTTTGTTGGTTGGTTGTTTTGTTGGTTGGTTGTTTTGTTGGTTGGTTGTTTTCTTGGTTGGTTGTTTTGTTGGTTGGCTGGTTGTTTTGTTGGTTGGTTGGTTGTTTTGATGGTTGGTTGGTTGTTTTTTTTGTTGGTTGGTTGTTTTGTTGGTTGGTTGTTTTGTTGGTTGGTTGGTTGTTTTGTTGGTTGGTTGGTTGTTTTGTTGGTTGGTTGGTTGGTTGGTTGTTTTGTTAGTTGGTTGGTTTTTTTGTTGGTTGGTTGTTTTGTTGGTTGGTTGTTTTGTTGGTTGGTTGTTTTGTTGGTTGGTTGTTTTGTTGGTTGGTTGTTTTGTTGGTTGGTTGTTTTGTTGGTTGGTTGTTTTGTTGGTTGGTTGTTTTGTTGGTTGGTTGTTTTGTTGGTTGGTTGTTTTGTTGGTTGGTTGTTTTGTTGGTTGGTTGTTTTGTTGGTTGGCTGGTTGTTTTGTTGGTTGGTTGATTGTTTTGTTGGTTGGTTGTTTTGTTGGTTGGTTGTTTTGTTGGTTGGTTGTTTTGTTGGTTGGTTGTTTTGTTGATTAGTTGTTTTGTTGGTTGGTTGTTTTGTTGGTTGGTTGTTTTGTTGGTTGGTTCTTTTGTTGGTTTGTTGTTTTGTTGGTTGGTTGTTTTGTTGGTTGGTTGTTTTCTTGGTTGTTTTGTTGGTTGGTTGTTTTGTTGGTTGGTTATTTAGTTGGTTTGTTGTTTTGTTGGTTGGTTGTTTTGTTGGTTGCTTGTTTTCTTGGTTGTTTGGTTGTTTTGTTGGTTGGTTGGTTGTTTTGTTGGTTGATTGTTTTGTTGGTTGTTTGGTTGTTTTGTTGGTTGGTTGGTTGTTTTGTTGGTTGGTTGGTTGTTTTGTTGGTTGGTTGGTTGTTTAGTTGGTTGGTTGTTTTGTTGGTTGGTTGTTTTGTTGGTTGGTTGTTTTGTTGGTTGGTTGTTTTGTTGGTTGCTTGTTTTGTTGGTTGGTTGTTTTGTTGGTTGGTTGTTTTGTTGGTTGGTTGTTTTGTTGGTTGGTTGTTTTGTTGGTTGGTTGTTTTGTTGGGTGTTGTTTTGTAGTTGGTTGTTTTCTTGGTTGGTTGTTTCATTGGTTGGTTGTTTCATTGGTTGGTTGTTTTGTTGGTTGGTTGTTTTGTTGGTTGCTTGTTTTGTTGGTTGCCTGGTTGTTTTGTTGGTTGGTTGGTTGTTTTCTTGGTTGGTTGGTTGTTTTTTTGGTTGGTTGGTTGTTTTGTTGGTTGGTTGGTTGTTTTGTTGGTTGGTTGGTTGGTTGGTTGTTTTGTTGGTTGGTTGGTTGGTTGGTTGTTTTGTTGGTTGGTTGGTTGTTTTGTTGGTTGGTTGGTTGTTTTGTTGGTTAGTTGTTTTGTTGGTTGGTTGTTTTGTTGGTTGATTGTTTTGTTGGTTGGTTGTTTTGTTGGTTGGTTGTTTTGTTGGTTGGTTGGTTGTTTTGTTGGTTGGTTGGTTGTTTTGTTGGTTGGTTGTTTTGTTGGTTGGTTGTTTTGTTGGTTGGTTGTTTTGTTGGTTGGTTGGTTGTTTTGTTGGTTGGTTGTTTTGTTGGTTGGATGTTTTGTTGGTTGGTTGTTTTGTTGGTTGGTTGTTTTCTTCTTTGGTTGGTTGTTTTGTTGGTTGGTTGGTTGTTTTGTTCGTTGGTTGTTTTGTTGGTTGGTTGTTTTGTTGGTTGGTTGTTTAGTTGGTTGGTTGTTTAGTTGGTTGGTTGTTTTGTTGGTTGGATGTTTAGTTGATTGGTTGTTTTGTTGGTTGGTTGTTTTGTTGGTTGGTTGTTATGTTGGTTGGTTGTTTTGTTGGTTGGTTGTTTTTTGGTTAGTTGTTTTGTTGGTTGGTGGTTTTGTTGGTTGGTTGTTTTGTTGGTTGGTTGTTTTGTTGGTTGGTTGTTTTGTTGGTTGGTTGTTTTGTTGGTTGGTTGTTTTGTTGGTAAGTTGTTTTGTTGGTTGGCTGGTTGTTTTGTTGGTTGGTTGGTTGTTTTGTTGGTTGGTTGGTTGTTTTGTTGGTTGGTTGGTTGTTTTGTTGGTTGGTTGTTTTGTTGGTTGGTTGTTTTGTTGGTTGGTTGTTTTGTTGGTTGCTTGTTTTATTAGTTGGTTGTTTTGTTGGTTGGATATTTTGTTGGTTGGTTGTTTTGTTAGTTTCTTGTTTTGTTGGTTGGTTGATTGTTTTGTTGGTTGGTTGGTTGTTTGGTTGGTTGGTTGTTTTGTTGGTTGGCTGTTTTGTTGGTTGGTTGTTTTGTTGCTTGGTTGTTTTGTTGGTTGGTTGTTTTGTTGGTCGGTTGTTTTGTTGTTT
The DNA here is from genome assembly GCA_030142905.1 of Heliopora coerulea. Lineage (NCBI taxonomy): Eukaryota > Metazoa > Cnidaria > Anthozoa > Scleralcyonacea > Helioporidae > Heliopora > Heliopora coerulea. The sequence continues at coordinate 25,119 of JASJOG010000415.1, read as the reverse complement.
GGTTGTTTTGTTGGTTGGCTGGTTGTTTTCTTGGTTGGTTGGTTGTTTTGTTGGTTGGTTGGTTGTTTTGTTTGTTGGTTGGTTGTTTTGTTGGTTGGTTGGTTGTTTTGTTGGTTGGTTGGTTGGTTGGTTGTTTTGTTGGTTGTTTGGTTGGTTGGTTGTTTTGTTGGTTGGTTGATAGTTTTGTTGGTTGGTTGTTTTGTTGGTTGGTTGTTTTGTTGGTTGGTTGTTTTGTTAGTTGGTTGTTTTGTTGGTTGGTTGTTTAGTTGGTTGGTTGTTTGGTTGGTTGGTTGTTTTGTTGGTTGGTTGTTGTTTTGTTGGTTGGTTGGTTGTTTTGTTGGTTGGTTGTTTTGTTGGTTGGTTGTTTTGTTGGTTGGATGTTTTGTTGGTTGGTTGTTTTGTTGGTTGGTTGTTTTGTTGGTTGGTTGGTTGTTTTGTTGGTTGGTTGGTTGTTTTGTTCGTTGGTTGTTTTGTTGGTTGGTAGTTTTGTTGGTTGGTTGTTTTCTTGGTTGGTTGTTTTGTTGGTTGGTTGTTTTGTTGGTTGGTTGTTCAGTTGGTTGATTGTTTAGTTGGTTGGTTGTTTTGTTGGTTGGTTGTTTAGTTGGTTGGTTGTTTTGTTGGTTGGTTGTTTTGTTGGTTGGTTGTTTTGTTGGTTGGTTGTTTTGTTGGTTGGTTGTTTTGTTGGTTGGTTGTTTTGTTAGTTGGTTGTTTTGTTGGTTGGTTGTTTTGTTGGTTGGTTGTTTTGTTGGTTCGTTGTTTTGTTGGTTGGTTGTTTTGTTGGTTGGTTGTTTTTTGGTTGGTTGTTTTGTTGGTTGGTTGTTTTGTTGGTTGGTTATTTTGTTGGTTGGTTGTTTTGTTGGTTGGTTGGTTGTTTTGTTGGTTGGTTGGTTGGTTGGTTGTTTTGTTGGTTGGTTGGTTGTTTTGTTGGTTGGTTGGTTGTTTTGTTGGTTGGTTGGTTGTTTTGTTGGTTGGTTGGTTGTTTTGTTGGTTGGTTGGTTGTTTTGTTGGTTGGTTGTTTGGTTGGTTGGTTGGTTGTTTTGTTGGTTGGTTGTTTTGTTGGTTGGTTGTTTTGTTGGTTGGTTGTTTTGTTGGTTGGTTGTTTTGTTGGTTGGTTGTTTTCTTGGTTGGTTGTTTTGCTGGTTGGTTGTTTTGTTGGTTGGTTGTTTTGTTGGTTGGTTGTTTTGTTGGTTGGTTGTTTTGTTGGTTGGTTGTTTTGTTGGTTGGTTGGTTGTTTTGTTGGTTGGTTGGTTGTTTTGTTGGTTGGTTGGTTGTTTTGTTGGTTGGTTGGTTGTTTTGTTGGTTGGTTGGTTGGTTGTTATGTCGGTTGGTTGGTTGTTTTATTGCTTGGTTGGTTGTTTTGTTGGTTGGTTGGTTGTTTTGTTGGTTGGTTGGTTGTTTTATTGGTTGGTTAATTGGTTGGTTGTTTTGTTGTTTGGTTGTTTTGTTGGTTGGTTGTTTTGTTGGTTGGTTGTTTTGTTGGTTGGTTTTTTTGTTGGTTGGCTGGTTATTTTGTTGGTTGGTTGGTTGTATTGTTGGTTGGTTGGTTGTTTTGTTGGTTGGTTGGTTGTTTTGTTGGTTGGTTGGTTGTTTTGTTGGTTGGTTGGTTGTTTTGTTGGTTGGTTGTTTTGTTGGTTGGTTGTTTTGTTGGTTGGTTGTTTTGTTGGTTGGTATTTTTGTTGGTTGGTTGTTTTGTTGGTTGGTTGTTTTGTTGGTTGGTTGTTTTCTTCGTTGGTTGTTTTGTTGGTTGGTTATTTTGTTGGTTGGTTGTTTTCTTCGTTGGTTGTTTTGTTGTTTAGCTGGTTGTTTTGTTGGTTGGTTGGTTATTTTGTTGGTTGGTTGGTTGTTTTGTTGGCTGGTTGGTTGTTTTGTTGGTTGGTTGGTTGTTTTGTTGGTTGGTTGTTTTGTTGGTTGGTTGTTTTGTTGGTTGGTGATTTTGTTGGTTGGTTGTTTTGTTGGTTGTTTGTTTTGTTGGTTGGATGTTTTGTTGGTTGGTTGTTTTGTTGGTTCGTTGTTTTGTTGGTTGGTTGGTTGTTTTGTTGGTTGGTTGTTGTTTTGTTGGTTGGTTGGTTGTTTTGTTGGTTGGTTGTTTTGTTGGTTGTTTGTTTTGTTGGTTGGTTGTTTTATTGGTTGGTTGTTTTGTTGGTTGGTTGTTTTGTTGGTTGGTTGTTTTGTTGGTTGGTTGTTTTGTTGGTTGGTTGTTTTGTTGGTTGGTTGTTTTGTTGGTTGGTTGTTTTGTTGGTTGGTTAGTTGTTTTGTTGGTTGGTTGGTTGTTTTGTTGGTTGGTTGTTTTGTTGGTTGGTTGTTTTGTTGGTTGGTTGTTTTGTTGGTTGGTTGGTTGTTTTGTTGGTTGGTTGGTTGTTTTATTCGTTGGTTGTTTTGTTGGTTGGTTGTTTTGTTCGTTGGTTGTTTAGTTGGTTGGTTGTTTAGTTGGTTGGTTGTTTTCTTGGTTGGATGTTTAGTTGGTTGGTTCTTTTGTTGGTTGGTTGTTTTGTTGGTTGTTTGTTTTGTTGGTTGGTTGTTTTGTTGGTTGGTTGTTTTGTTGGTTGGTTGTTTTGTTGGTTGGTTGTTTTGTTGGTTGGTAGTTTTGTTGGTTGGTTGTTTTGTTGGTTGGTTGTTTTG
>JASJOG010000415.1:0-10000 GCA_030142905.1 Heliopora coerulea | reverse complement strand
GGTTGTTTTGTTGGTTGGTTGTTTAGTTGGTTGGTTGTTTAGTTGGTTGGTTGTTTTGTTAGTTGGTTGTTTTTTTGGTTGGTTGTTTTGTTGGTTGGTTGTTTTGTTGGTTAGTTGTTTTGTTGGTTGGTTGTTTTGTTGGTTGGTTGTTTTGTTGGTTGGTTGTTTTGTTGGTTGGTTGGTTGTTTTGTTGGTTGGTTGTTTTGTTGGTTGGTTGTTTTGTTGGTTGGTTGTTTTGTTGGTTGGTTGTTTTGTTGGTTGGTTGTTTTGTTGGTTGGTTGTTTTGTTGGTTGGTTGTTTTGTTGGTTGGTTGTTTTGTTGGTTGGTTGTTTTGTTGGTTGGTTGTTTTGTTGGTTGGCTGGTTGTTTTGTTGGTTGGTTGGTTGTTTTGTTGGTTAGTTGGTTGTTTTGTTGGTTTGTTGGTTGTTTTGTTGGTTGGTTGGTTGGTTGGTTGTTTTGTTGGTTGGTTGGTTGGTTGGTTGTTTTGTTCGTTGCTTTGTTGTTTTGTTTGTTGGCTGGTTGTTTTGTTGGTTGGTTGGTTGTTTTGTTGGTTGGTTGGTTATTCTGTTGGTTGGTTGGTTGTTTTGTTGGTTGGTTGGTTGGTTGGTTGTTTTGTTGGTTGGTTGTTTGGTTGGTTGTTTTGTTGGTTGGTTGTTTTGTTGGTTGGTTGTTTTGTTGGTTGGTTGTTTAGTTGGTTGGTTGTTTTGTTGGTTGGTTGTTTTGTTGGTTGCTTGTTTTGTTGGTTGGTTGTTTGTTTTTTTGGTTGGTTGGTTGTTTTGTTGGTTGGTTGTTTTGTTGGTTGGTTGTTTTGTTGGTTGGTTGGTTGTTTTGTTGGTTGGTTGGTTGTTTTGTTGGTTGGTTGTTTTGTTGGTTGGTTGTTTTGTTGGTTGGTTATTTTTTTGGTTGGTTGTTTTGTTGGTTGGTTGTTTTGTTGGGACGTTGTTTTGTTGGTTGGTTGTTTTCTTGGTTGGTTGTTTTGTTGGTTGGTTGGTTGTTTTGTTGGTTGGTTGTTTTGTTGGTTGGTTGTTTTGTTAGTTGGTTGTTTTGTTGGTTGGTTGTTTTGTTGGTTGGTTGTTTTGTTGGTTGGCTGGTTGTTTTGTTGGTTGGTTGGTTGTTTTGTTGGTTGGTTGGTTGTTTTGTTGGTTGGTTGGTTGTTTTGTTGGTTGGTTGGTTGGTTGGTTGTTTTGTTGGTTGGTTGGTTGGTTGGTTGTTTTGTTGGTTGGTTGGTTGTTTTGTTGGTTGGTTGTTTTGTTGGTTGGTTGTTTTGTTGGTTGGTTGGTTGTTTTGTTGGTTGGTTGGTTGTTTTGTTGGTTGGTTGGTTGTTTTGTTGGTTGGTTGTTTTGTTGGTTGGTTGTTTTGTTGGTTGGTTGTTTTGTTGGCTGGTTGGTTGTTTTGTTGGTTGGATGTTTTGTTGGTTGGTTGTTTAGTTGGTTGGTTGTTTTGTTGGTTGGATGGTTGTTTTGTTGGTTGGTTGGTTGTTTTGTTGGTTGGTTGGTTGTTTTGTTGGTTGGTTGTTTTGTTGGTTGGTTGTTTTGTTGGTTGGATGTTTTGTTGGTTGGTTGTTTTGTTGGTTGGTTGTTTTGTTGGTTGGTTGGTTGTTTTGTTGGTTGGTTGGTTGTTTTGTTGGTTGGTTGGTTGTTTTGTTGGTTGGTTGTTTTGTTGGTTGGTTGTTTTCTTGGTTGGTTGTTTTGTTGGTTGGTTGTTTTGTTGGTTGGTTGTTCAGTTGGTTGATTGTTTAGTTGGTTGGTTGTTTTGTTGGTTGGTTGTTTAGTTGGTTGGTTGTTTTGTTGGTTGGTTGTTTTGTTGGTTGGTTGTTTTGTTGGTTGGTTGTTTTGTTGGTTGGTTGTTTTGTTGGTTGGTTGTTTTGTTAGTTGGTTGTTTTGTTGGTTGGTTGTTTTGTTGGTTGGTTGTTTTGTTGGTTGGTTGTTTTGTTGGTTGGTTGTTTTGTTGGTTGGTTGTTTTGTTGGTTGGTTGTTTTTTGGTTGGTTGTTTTGTTGGTTGGTTGTTTTGTTGGTTGGTTGTTTTGTTGGTTGGTTATTTTGTTGGTTGGTTGTTTTGTTGGTTGGTTGGTTGTTTTGTTGGTTGGTTGGTTGGTTGGTTGTTTTGTTGGTTGGTTGGTTGGTTGGTTGTTTTGTTGGTTGGTTGGTTGGTTGGTTGTTTTGTTGGTTGGTTGGTTGTTTTGTTGGTTGGTTGGTTATTTTGTTGGTTGGTTGTTTTGTTGGTTGGTTGTTTTGTTGGTTGGTTGTTTTGTTGGTTGGTTGTTTTGTTGGTTGGTTGTTTTGTTGGTTGGTTGTTTTGTTGGTTGGTTGTTTAGTTGGTTGGTTGTTTTGTTGGTTGGTTGTTTTGTTGGTTGCTTGTTTTGTTGGTTGGTTGGTTGTTTTTTTGGTTGGTTGGTTGTTTTGTTGGTTGGTTGTTTTGTTGGTTGGTTGTTTTGTTGGTTGGTTGTTTTGTTTATTGGTTGTTTTGTTGGTTGGTTGTTTTGTTGGTTGGCTGGTTGTTTTGTTGGTTGGTTGGTTGTTTTGTTGGTTGGTTGGTTGTTTTGTTGGTTGGTTGGTTGTTTTATTGGTTGGTTGGTTGGTTGGTTGTTTTGTTGGTTGTTTGGTTGTTTTGTTGGTTGGTTGGTTGTAAATTGGTTGGTTGTTTTGTTGGTTGGTTGTTTTGTTGGTTGGTTGTTTTGTTGGTTGGTTGTTTTGTTGGTTGGTTGTTTTGTTGGGACGTTGTTTTGTTGGTTGGTTGTTTTGTTGGTTGGTTGTTTTGTTGGTTTGTTGGTTGTTTTGTTGGTTGGTTGGTTGTTTTGTTGGTTGGTTGGTTGTTTTGTTGGTTGGTTGTTTTGTTGGTTGGTTGTTTTGTTGGTAGGTTGGTTGTTTTGTTGGTTGGTTGTTTTGTTGGTTGGATGTTTTGTTGGTTGGTTGTTTTGTTGGTTGGTTGTTTTGTTGGTTGGTTGGTTGTTTTGTTGGTTGGTTGGTTGTTTGGTTGGTTGGTTGTTTTGTTGGTTGGTTGTTTTGTTGGTTGGTTCTTTTGTTGGTTGGTTCTTTTGTTGGTTGGTTGTTTAATTGGTTGGTTGTTTTGTTGGTTGGTTGTTTTGTTGGTTGGTTGGTTGTTTTGTTGGTTGGTTGGTTGTTTTGTTGGTTGGTTTGTTGTTTTGTTGGTTGGTTGGTTGTTTTGTTGGTTGGTTGGTTGTTTTGTTGGTTGGTAGGTTGGTTGGTTGTTTTCTTGGTTGGTTGGTTGGTTGGTTGTTTTGTTGGTTGGTTGGTTGTTTTGTTGGTTGGTTGTTTTGTTGGTTGGTTGTTTTGTTGGTTGGATGTTTTGTTGGTTGGTTGTTTTGTTGGTTGGTTGTTTTGTTGGTTGGTTGTTTTGTTGGTTGGTTGGTTGTTTTGTTGGTTGGTTGGTTGTTTTGTTGATTGGTTGTTTTGTTGGTTGGTTGTTTTGTTGGTTAGTTGTTTAGTTGGTTGGTTGTTTTGTTGGTTGGTTGTTTTGTTGGTTTGTTGTTTTGTTGGTTGGTTGTTTTGTTGGTTGGTTGTTTTGTTGGTTGGTTGTTTAGTTGGTTGGTTGTTTAGTTGGTTGGTTGTTTTGTTGGTTGGATGTTTAGTTGGTTGGTTGTTTTGTTGGTTGGTTGTTTTGTTGGTTGGTTGTTTTGTTGGTTGGTTGTTTTGTTGGTTGGTTGGTTGTTTTGTTGGTTGGTTGGTTGTTTTGTTGGTTGGTTGGTTGTTTTGTTGGTTGGTTGGTTGTTTTGTTGGTTGGTTGGTTGTTTTGTTGGTTGGTTGGTTGTTTTGTTGGTTGGTTGTTTTGTTGGTTGGTTGTTTAGTTGGTTGGTTGTTTTGTTGGTTGGTTGTTTTGTTGGTTGGTTGTTTTGTTGGTTGGTTGTTTTGTTGGTTGGTTGTTTTGTTGGTTGGTTGTTTTGTTGGTTGGTTGTTTTGTTGGTTGGTGTGTTGGTTGGTTGTTTTGTTGGTTGGTTGGTTGTTTTGTTGGTTGTTTTGTTGGTTGGTGTGTTGGTGTGTTGGTTGGTTGGTGTGTTGTTTGGTTGGTGTGTTGTTTGGTTGGTGTGTTGGTTGGTTGGTGTGTTCGTTGGTTGGTTGGTGTATTGGTTGGTTGGTTGGTGTGTTGGTTGGTTGGTGTGTTGGTTGGTTGGTGTGTTTGTTGGTTGGTGTGTTGGTTGGTTGGTGTGTTGGTTGGTTGGTGTGTTGATTGGTTGGTGTGTTGGTTGGTTGGTGTGTTGGTTGGTTGGTGTGTTGGTTGGTTGGCGTGTTGGTTGGTTGATGTTTTGGTTGGTTGGTGTGTTGGTTGGTTGGGTGTGTTGGTTGGTTGGTGTGTTGGTTGGTTGGTGTGTTGGTTGGTTGGTTGGTGTGTTGGTTGGTTGGTGTGTTGGTTGGTTGGTTGGTGTGTTAGTTGGTTGGTGTGTTGGTTGGTTGGTGTGTTGGTTGGTTCGTGTGTTAGTTGGTTCGTGTGTTGGTTGGTTCGTGTGTTGGTTGGTTGGTGTGTTGGTTGGTTGGTTGGTTACTAGTGTTGTTGTTGTGGTGTGTTCGTGTGGTACATTGCCATTTTTGACAAATTATCACAATGGTAAAAGAATCCCTCATGGCACCGATAAGCACTTATTCTTAATTTAAGCTTACAGTTTTTCACTTCAGGAAAATATTCATAAACGATTTTGCCGTTCAGAAACAGAAAAAGAGTCAAGAGTTTAAGAAACATTGAAAGAAAATATTGACCAAAACAACACAAATCATCTACACTCCCGTTTAAGGTTAACCCCTTTACTTTTTCGTGAAATTTTTCCACCTCGAGAATTCATTAAAAACTACAACTAAAACCCCTCAAATCAATCCAAAATTAACTCATTTCGACTAATCTACAACCTTTTGACGCTATTACGATACCTTGAAAATAGTCGAAGAATCGCCAAAAACCCATGGGTTAACCCCATTACACTTTATTCAAATTTTTCCACCTCCAGAACTCATTTAGTAGGCTGTAAGCTGTCAATAACAACTCAGCCTACCAATATAAAGGATTTTCCAGCATAACTTACTTCAAAATAATGTTTTTTGAAAACCTTCACGAATACAAAGCATCTGTACTTAGCATGCGCATTTCAATATCTATTAACAAGATACTGTCGCATTCATGTGGTGGGATATTTTGCTGTATTTGAGGCACCATAACAGCCTAGGAGTCTTCGTCCATAATGTCCGCCACATATTCATCGTCGCTGTCCATAACTTCTTCGTGAGAGCCTTGGAAAACTATAACAACAACTTCGGGGTTGTAACATGGTTTCTTCCCGCCTTTTTGCGAGGGATAGAAATAGATCGTAATCTGTTTGTCTGTGTGCCTGTGTCCGTGTTTGTGTGCATGTGTCTGTGTTTGCATCTGTGTGTTTGTCTGCAAGTCTGCATGTCTGAGTGTCTGTGTGTTTGTGTCTGTGTGCTTGTGTGCTTGTGTGCTTGTGTCTGAGTTTTTGTGTCTGTGTCTCATAACAGAAAGCCTATATAGGGTTTGGATATTTTAGTAGGAAAGTGATACCTATCCTACTAGAGGGACATACGATATATCACTAGACTCGACTCACGCAGACAAATGTTTTGGTGTATAATATGTCTCTGTACAATACATATTTCTCTTAAAATATTGTGAAAACTGTTGTATTTTGACCCATAACAGAAAGGCAATATTTTCATACCTGACCCGACTTTTTAAGAGAAATATACACCCTACTGATACATACTATATATCATTACACTGGTGTTGCTTTTTATTCTAATAGCACAGGTATCACTCTCCACAAAGGTGCAAACCCTAACCCTATAGGAAAGGACAACCTGTCCACTTGCCACCACATACCTCGAAAAATTCCGGCCACTTCACACCAGCGAGTCCACCATCTTCCCTTGTGTGCCAGGCTTTATGAGCAGGGGAAGCCATGCTTTATCACAAAGGATGGTAATTCCCTAGACTAACTCGTTCAGGGTCAGGTGTTTCCTCTCTTGATAGTTCCGATCTTGCGATTACGGATACGATAGGGCTTGACCATCGTTCATCTATCGTGACGAAATGGTCTTTTTTTTCCGGCACGGGATTCGGAGAAAACGAGCTTTTGGAAGCCGGGGGTGATAGCCCGGTTAGCATCAAATGACTTAACGCCAGGTAAGTAATAAGTTTTAATTGCAAGTTTACAACTTCAGGGATTGACGACCCTGCGTACGCGAGACCGTACATCAACTAGCTCCTGTTCATAGCACTCGTTATGGGCCCCTGTTCAGGGTGATATTAGTGACATGATATCACTGAAAAACCAACTGGAGTTCTGATCAAACTTCTGATCGAACCAGTCGTGATGCATTGTAAGCAGGAACTATGTATCTATGCATCTGAAAACGGTTGTATTTAGACCCATAACGGAAAGGCAATATTTTCGTACATTTTCCCAATTTGTAAGAGAAATTTACATCCTAAAGAAACATACTATATATCATTAAACTCGTCTCATCGAGTCTAAATTTGTTTTGATTTCAATGATTTTAATTTTTATATTTTCGCTTTATGATTTTATGAGTGTTGTGATATAAACAATGGGAAGCGGCCAGTGAACTTGATTGATCATTCAAGAATAGAAGTAAGATTTTACTTCAATTGCCACACTGTATTCATTCTGCCAAAGTAACAGCACAACAACGAACCAATAGAAAAATAGAAAATTAAAAGTTGTAGTTAACTTTTAAACTCACGACATGATATAATTCTGGTAGGATATACCTTTAATTATGACTTTCAATTAGAAATTTAGACATTCATATACAGGTGCGCTCATAAGTTTATTGGACACCCTGTTTTTTACAGATATAGTACGTAATGGATGCTCCCGGAGGAGGACATTGACTTTTCAAGTAACAGAATTTGAATTTTATTTGGAAAAAAATATTATCTTTTATTGTTAGTTTTGATATCAATGGCTACATATAATAGCATACACTTTTGATTATGCACATGCACACAACATAAGGTACACTTCAATCAGTATTTCGTGTGCCCGCCTCAGGCCTGAATTACAGCCTCTATGAGTCTTGGCATTGAAGTAATGTACTTAAGAAGATCATCAGTGGGATAGTTGTCCCATACTTCTTTAATTTTGTCAAACAAGTCATCAGCGTTAGAAGGAAGCGGCTTGTCTAACAGTGCCTTTTCGATTGCCCACCAGATGTCCTCTAGAGGATTCAAATCGGGGAATTGGGCAGGATGGTCCAGCACATCGAAACCATTTCACTCTAAAAAATCACGATTTTTTTAGCGGTGTGGACAGGCACATTGTCTTGCATGAAAATAAAAGATTTTCTCCCACCCTAGCGTGTCATGGTGGGTGCCATTTGGTGCAGTAGAATGCGGTAATAAACCTCTGCTTCGACCTTTCTTTCTATCCTTTTGAGTTTTCCTATCCCACCAGCACCGCTTACACGTCCCCATACCATTATTTTTCCACCTCCATGTTTGACAGTGGGTTTCAGACACTCCTTTCTAAACTCTTCACCAGGTCGTCGTCGCACATACAGTTTACCACAGTTTGGAAAGATTGTAAAACTGCTTTTCTCTGACCACATGACTTTGTTCCACTCCTCAGTTGTCCAGTCCTTCTTTGACAAAGCTTACGACAAACGTGCTTGTGCATTAGTCTCGCTTATCAATGGCTTTTTACGTGCTACCCGTCCATTAAGATTAGCATTACCCAAACGCCTCTTGATGGTAGACAAAGACAACTCTGTTCCTTCTTGTATAAGATACCGTTTGAGCTGAGGAGCAGTTTCAAATCTATCTCGTTCACTTGATCGCACTAAGGCTCGGTCTTGCCTTGGTGTGGTTTTCCTTGGCCGTCCCGTTCGTCTGTCGTTCCGTTCTGCCATACTTCCCGTCTCCCTATACCTCGCCAATAGATTCGATACAGTTGAAGGACTGACCTTGCATCGTGAAGCAATTTGTCTGTTGCTCAACTGACCTTCTTTCATCAAGAAAATAACCCGCCACTTGGTCTTCTCTGTTAAACATTTCCCAGCTGTAGTCTTCTTCACATCTTTCTTGCGTTCCGTGGCTTGATAATCTTGTGCACTAAGTTGAAATTCGTCCGATTTTTTGAAATATTTAAATCAAACATGCGACCGCTTTATTGTGCGATGTCAACGAAAAAAAACAGTGGGACAGACGTGCATTATTTGAACTGTCTCGCAATTGGAAAGCTATAGTATGCAGCCATAAAGTATGACAGTAAAACATTATCGAAATGAAGTTTACGGCATCAAGTTCAAATCCTAAGATGAAAAAACCTTGTTTGCTCTTCCTAGAGCTTGCATAATGGAATATATCTGTAAAAAACAGGGTGTCCAATAACTTATGAGCGCACCTGTACGTGCAAGCAAAATAATAAAAAAAACACAAAAAAATATTAACTATCAATTACAATAAGGTTCATGTCTAAGTAACTCCTGTCAATGCACCAAATATTCACTATCAATAACACTAAGCTTCATGCGTGAGTAAATCCTGTCAATGCACCACCTATCCGTCCAGGAGCAAACTTTGTAATGAAAAAAATAACAACTGGATTTAACTTACCACCCCCCGCTCTAACAGTTATTGTAGGAACCATAATCTTTTGCAACCATGCATAAAATTCCTCAGCTTCGGGAAGCTTGATTTTTTCTTGAACATGACCACATTCACCGGAAATTGTTCCAAAGCCAAAGATTGAATTTAAACGTGGTTTTTTGTCATGGTCATGCCATCCCTCAAACGCACCTAGTTGGTTGTTATCCCATCCTTTAATTGGCAGATGGTAATGCAATTTTTGATCTCGCCTTACACCTTGGTCATTAGGGTGATTCAAAAAATATTCACATATTTCTGGGTGAAAGTGAAAGATCTGAGTGAGGATAGTAGTTGCACCAGGAAGTTCATCTTCGTGCCAAGGAAACAAAACTACTCCAACAGTATGTCCTATTTCACTTAATGAGCATTCTCCGCCTTAACAAAGAAATAAAAAGGCATGCTTTTATTTCAGCAAACTTACAAAGTAGGAATTAAGAAAGGATCTGCAAAGAATCATATTGTTTCTATGAACATTTTGATGCAAGAAATTTTATTAACATGTACTATTTACATTATATGAGTGTCGGTGTTGTATGATATGTAACTATACAGTCATGCAAAATTTTGTCTTCTTCAAAAACGGTGAAGATTGTAATCATGATTTTAAATGAGAAAATAGCATGAAAAGTTCATGAAAATCAGTATGATACAACTACGAGTAGTTAAACATTTAAATAGGTTTTTGTTTTTTCTTGATGAATAATTATTAATGAGTATTATAATGTAAACCAAAAACTCTTTTTCAACAGAAAGTATCAATTACCATCATAAATTTCAAACTTCTTGACTCCTTTCTTCATGCATGTAAGTATCTCCAGTGATCGACAAAAGCCTTGTAAACTCTTTACATCTCCTGACATTGGTTCCAAGCCATATGGATGTATCACACGACATTTCCACATGGAAGGGAATGGTCGGATTACATATGCATCCTCTTTGTTTTCATAATGGCAAAACCTGCAAATCATCAAATCATTAAAATGCAAATTAAAAGAACGGTTATTGAAAGTTGTTCACTGTTTATAGATACTTCTGCTGGAAACTACAGCTGAGTGTACAGTTCTCTACATAATGCAAACAGAAGATTATGAAATTCTTCCTGAAAACAAGAGAAAGCTCTTAAATGTGAAAATGGTCTGTTAGTATTTATATTGTAATTTGACTTGCAAACTTAAACCCTGTAACTAACCCATTGTATCTAATTAAAAGCAACAAACACCTTGCAACTCAATCAATTCAAGTCGCTACTAGTCAGATTTTGTGCCAAGAGAAAAAGCGGCTTAACTCTTTCAAGCAGTAAAATCATTCAGGATTAACAAGGATAAAATAACCTGGCATTAGCCAGTCACTAAGTGTAAAGTAATACATGA
>JASJOG010000414.1:120000-190807 GCA_030142905.1 Heliopora coerulea | reverse complement strand
GTACGAGGGCATTGGCTGGAACTGATAAAACCATGATAATGGCTGTAAACGTGCTTAAAGTTATTACTTCTTCTGTAGAACGTACGTTCATAAAGCTTCGTTGGATTGCATCTTCGCGTATACTGTAACTGTGTAAGACAATAGATAACGTATATCCAGCGCTTGTGTTGTAACTGTTTTTGAAATACGTTGGGAAATTCATTTAATAATTAGCAATAAAATGAATTAATTTAATTGGATTCATCCATGGTTCCGGCACTTTCAATAGACACGGGATTATTGCATGCGCGTGACTAATCCCACCGGGTTTTTGTGCAGTTGTAATCTCTTACGAAACGAACTATTCATAGAACGTCACAAAAATACTTCTGGCTTGATATGTGCGGCCTATACGCGGGATCTATAATTAGCATTTTCATAAAGAACAGCCGAAACGTATGTCAATATTTGGATAAGCTCATTGACACCGCTCTATGGTTTTCACCAGGTCATATCTCGCGGAATATATTAAATTAGTTTGTCATTGGAACAAAATTATAACAAGGCCCGTGGCAAATGTTGAACTTTTCACGAGGCAGGTGAGCTCAATGCAAATAAGCCTAAGAAATCAAATTTGCTCACTTGCACTCACTTGGAAATTTTGAGGTCTGAAAAGGGCCGGTGTCCTTATCGAAGGGTTCAAGATCATTGCTGATACTCTCGTCATATATCTTGATCTGCTGTGATAGTAAGTTATTCTTCTAAGATGTACCAAGACTGGCAATAAAGACTCAGTTTCTATCAAACGTCGTTCCTATATATGATAGTGTTAATGCCGCTTATTCTTATACAACAGATTCATGCAACTACATCCCTGTACTGCAAGTACAAAGCTCGGTAAAGTTGAAGTCTTGATAAAGGTTAGTTAAGTCAGTTCTTGGAAGTGAGTTCGTGGCATTAAAATTAATGCCAGGTAGACGGAATGTATTTTGAAGGTCTTAAGTTCACGAGAATAGAAAAGTTATTGTATTTTAAAAAGAATTGTAAAAGCTTAATTTCACATCTTTTACAATGCAAAACGACTCTACATTCAGTTACTTTGAGCTGGGCGAAGTTCTGAGGTTTCTGAGGAAGATATTTAAATTTTATCTAAAGATATTTAAATTTTATATATTAAAGTCAGCAGTAATTTATCACAAAATATTTGTCAGGACTGATTTAAAAACTCTACTTTGTTCTGTTTTTAATTTTTATGGCATAGTTTGTACAAAAAAATCTCTTTTAAGCTTGAGGAGATGTGAAATTTACAATATGCAATATATCTAAACTCTCCGACAGAGTTCTTGGTCAAGTCTGATCTGATTTTAACGAGATAAAATGTGAATACCTTCTTCGTATCTTCTAAGACTTCAGACTCCTACAGGAAACCCCATTCCTTTGGTGTTGTAGCTCCAATAACAGATTCACTATTCTTATTATACAATTAATAATGACCCGATCTCCTTCACGATTATTCTTCAAAATGAAATATCGTTCATCTATGAATGAAGTCACATAACTCATGATTTCCTCTTCAGAAAAATGTCTTCAGGTAAAATCCCTCTTTCCATCAAAAATAATGAGTGACCTCATTTGCTGAAAAAGGTTAAAAACTCTTTCAACACAGGGGATTTTGGTCAGTAGCAAGCTAGACTTTATACTCCTTGAGTCATTGAAATTGTATTCAAGTCGCTGTTTGATGTGATCTTTCGACTGTTTCCGTGAATTGGTGCAACAATAACCAGTCGATTCCTCCTCCTTGTCAGCATGGAAAAGATAGCAGTCTTTAGATCTCTTGTAAAATACGTGTAAAATATCGGATTGATCATTGAATTAGCGTGAAGGAACCAAACGGAACCTGTTTGAACAAATGAAGGTACTTTAATATTTGCAACCGCTATCGAGCGGGTTGCCAGATACGGCGTCCAGCAGATGAGGAAGACGGTCAAAATCCAGGTTACCATAAAAGTAAGTTTCCTTTCAACTCCTACAATGGGAAAAAATCGTTAAATGACTTGTGTCTATGGGGCCGTTCACACTAGCGTGTTAGATCGATCTGAGGTCGATCTAAGTCAAAATCGATCAGAGTGTGAACGCTTGAATGCAAATTGAGATTGATCCAAACGAGTGTGAACGCCTTCACGAAGCGAACTGAGATCGGTCTCAGATCGATTCAAGTTAGATTGATCTCAGTGTGAACGGCCCCTAAATCTTCGAGATTGCCCGGTGGATCGTATCACCGTATCAAATGCTTTAAAACTTTATGTAATATTTACAACATGAGCGGCCGTCTTGTATCGGATATACAAGCATAAGCCGGAGGCGGTGATTGTATATTCGATACAACACGGACGTGAATGTTGTAAACAACTTATCAGGCGCGGATCTAGGATTTTACGGAAGGGGGGGGGGGGGTTGCCAGACCAGGTGTGGTTCCAAATTTTGGAGCAGGGGCGTGGTTAACCAGGCCATTGGTTGTTCTAGGTTTTTAAAGGGATAGCAGCTCCTTTATCACTTAAATGGGCTGCACAGTTTAAAAAAACAGATGCATATAAAGTTTATTATGTAATATTTAAAAACCGAGCAGGAGTGCTTTATCGGGGTTTAAAACACGAGGCGATAGCTGAGTGTTTTAGACCCGGTAAAGCACGAACTGCAACTTTTTTAAATGTCTTATGAAATTCACCTCTTAATACGCTAATTCGTGAAAAATGTTTGGAAATTTATCTTTCGTAAGCCGAAAAAATTGAACTTGTTCTTCACATATAAAGGCACATGTATCTTTACCACAAATATAGATCCGACACGCTTATGATTTTCTTTTGTCTTTTCCTCATGAATTTTCAGTGAATTTTAGAAGTAAATCTAGAGACTGTCGGGAGGAATCCCCACATTGTCTGTTTTCTCAAACAGGTAGGTTTAAACCCCTGATCCCTCGCCTTGGATCCGCCACTGCTTATAATACGAATACATGCAAACATTCGTGTTACTATTCCTACGATTTTAGTCGAGAAAATAACACGAAAAGCTCATAAAAAGCAAGTTGTATCACTTGATACCACCACTAGTGGTTGTATCACATTTGCGACTACTGTTTAAACTTTAAATTCTTTTTTTTTTCTTTACGAATTATTATTAACGAGTTTTATAAGAGACGCGTAGAAGATACACAACTGTCAACAATGAAACAATGAGGCCACCGTTTAAACCGCTCATTATGTCCATACCTCAAAGCACAAGATATTTTTAAACTTCACTCTCCGTCTTAGTCCAGAATAGTTAATGGTTAAAGTGTCTCACGGGTCATCAGAAGATCACATATGGGATCCCCGGCCGCCTGCGGCCTGGGAACATGTTCTAATTGAGCTTGGGAAACGTTCGTGTCTGGGTCTTGGAAACATTTTCTTAAGATGTGAGCTTGCGAACGTTCGTATCTGGGTCTTGGAAACATTTTATTAAGATTTGAACTTGACGAACGTTTGTGTCTGGGTCTTGGAAACATTTTCTTAAGATGTGAGCTTGACGAACGTTCGTATCTGGGTCTTGGAAACATATCCTTAGGATTTGAGCTTGACGAACGTTCGTATTTGGGTCTTGGAAACATTTTCTGAAGATTTGAACTTGAGGAACGTTCATGTCCGTGTCTTGGAAACATTTTCTCAGGATTTGAGCACGACGAACGTTCATTTCTGTTTCTCGAGACATTTTTTGAAGATTTGAGCTTGAAGAATACTGTTTATTTAATGAACTTGATATTCCACTTTCTCGCATCACGCAAACTCTAGCCGGACGCAAAATATTCTCTTCAAACAGTGTCATGCTTCGAACATGATATCTGTGAAAGTTATAATCCGATAAAGATATTCTATGCCTCGTTCGCATGAGTTTCCAAGATATGACAAACCCATCTTATAAAAACCAGAATGAGATATCCGCCAAAGCAAGCTAAATAACCATGTCGTTGGGGTTGCAAATAAAATTAGGGATTTCCGAAAATTAAAGGGAGAGGGAAAAAAATTGCAAAAATTCAAACGCCCTGAAGTGATCTTTTTATGGTTCAGCAGATTTTATTTTTTGTAGCTTAGCAATATTTAATTACTTTTTTATTAGAGATATACGTGACAACATTACACTATAGTTCAAACTTCGCCAATCATTTGTAGTATGGGTCAGCCATATATAAACATGTGAACTAAATGCCGTTTTTATAAAAACATTCCTCTTTTCCAACGGGGAAACCTTTGAAGTATCACAAAATCGTTGAATACACCCTGAGTAGCGACCAATCAATAAGTAGTTTTAATGGGAATTCCAATTGACTCTGCAAAACTGCCTCTGTAATGTAAATTAAAAATAAAAAACGCTCCTGAGCGCCGGAGCAACCGCATTACCGAACTGGAGTCGCCGAGCAAAACAAAAAATCCACCTTTTTTGTAGCTCTCGTACTTCTACAAAGTATCATTGCACAGTCCTTCTTTTTGGGTGTTGTGCTCCAAACCTTTGTACGAAGACTTTCTGAATAGTCTGTCACGAAGAAAGTGTAAATGTTCCTCTGTTCATATATACTTGTTCTAATCTTGCGACCTTACAATTGCGTATGGATAGCCAATTACTGAAAAGCTTCTCTGACTCATTCTCCCTGGTGGTTTGTGCGAAAGCATTATTCTGTAAGCAAGCCATTCTTATAAAAGCCAACAAGAAGTTATCTCAACCTGGCCAAAAGCAAAGCCACTCTTATCCGTCCATTGTTACTCAAATTCTATTAAAAACGGATTGAATATTTTATTAAAGTCGCGTATTTACCTTGTGTCGCATGGTGTTCCCTCCTGTCTGACTCGTATCCTTCATGCCGTTGTTGTAACTGACGGAGTTGTTCATTGTGTGCTTTCAGCCGGCGAAAGAGCCACACACTAGAAACAAGAAGGATAAAGAAAGGTAGCGCAATATGAGTTAGAAGTACAAACAAGGTGAATGCAATGTGCCTTTTCGTCCAGCCAAGACCACAATCCATGCTGCTCGGATCATATTCAATGTTTATGGCAAGACCAGTTCCTATACCAAATGCTGCGGAATGGATCCATGAATAGACGACTATACTTAATGCAACGTTGAAAGTGAATCGAGTTCGATGGAGGAGAGGATTACCAAAAGCGTAGAATCGGTCCACGCACATCCCCACCAACGTTATCAAGGATACGAAGAAGAAAGGGTAGTTTAGCACTCCACCAACGCTACACAGTGTCCCGCCTTCCTCGATTAAACTTGAATGGATCACAGTTGCCAATTGATAAGGCTGAATTATAACAGCAATTAATAAGTCGGATATTGCTAAATTTACCAAGAGCAGATGAGACGGCTTCTCGCGAAATGACTGTCTTCTGAGTCCTAGGAGGACCAAGAGATTGCCAACAGTTGCGCCTAAAATAATTGTTCCAAGTACAAGTGAGAGTACTATGATTTCTGCAACAGAACGCGACATGATTTTCTTGGATGGAGGCCAGAGAAATGGAATGCTTCGTGGGAAGATTTCCTGCGCTGTCGTCTGGATAGTGAGACAAAACCGAATCGTTTCGTTCTCGTCGAATTACCAACTTGAAGAATTGTAGAAAACACTGTCTCAATTGTATAAGCGTCAAGGTCTTAAAAACACTTGAAGTTTAATAGTCTCTGTTACTCTTGCGACACTCGTTTCTCGAGAAGCGAGATTGAACATTTGATTAATTGTATTCTTTCTCCAAAAGAACTCTTTCAATAATTAATAAATACATAAAGAGAGAGTTCAGGCTCTTTATTCCCGTTGTTTAAACAGCAGGTGCAGATCATTCAAACTCTGAAATGACCCTTGTTAGCATTGCAAATTGGGAAATGTTTCAGTAACATTTGCCATTGTTCAGCTTTTAATTAAGAAGCAATTCCTAAATTGTGGGTAAATGTCTTAAAGTCTTCATCTTAAGCTTCGAGAGGTATATCAGCGAAGAAAAAACGTATAGCCTAGGAAAAAAGGATATTCCTAAAACGTCATAACAGAGTTCAAAACAAGACTCTATACACCAAAGCGTATATTTATTTTGTGGCTTCCAGTGTTTCATCTTTTACCATGGTGAATCATTTTTCCTGTCATATTTGACATTCCTTGCGTGTATCGTGTGATTGATTTTGGAAGGGGATAAAAATCTGAAGATGGAAAAATCTCATGATGTAGGTTACAACAAGACTGAATAAATCAAAATATTTATTCATTTTGTGGGTTCAATACTTCATCTTTTTCGCGTATCGCATGATTGGGAGGGAATAAAAATTTGAAGATGGTAACAAAATTGCAAACGATTCAGGTAACTGTTGTATTAGGACACTTTTATGCAGATTATACAAGGATCATTTTAACCGATGTCGCGATTCTTGCAACTAAATTGCATAACATTTCATTTTTATTTTACAGCATGGAACAGGTTAAAATATACTAATTGCCAAAGACTCAGAGCTTTGATGTAATAAAGCACTTAGTTAGCAAGCCAACCTATAGAATTGCTTAAAATGAATCTCATCATATATATATAGAGGAGCGATGAAATCTCCATCTTGACATTTTTTACTTGTAAGTCTAGGTCATTTTGAGGCAACGAGGGGATATGTGATTTATTCACCTCGGGCTACGCCCTCGCCGAGGAGATATATAAAGGGTTAGTTGAAAAGATAGAGTCTGTTTCAGACGTTTTACAAATAAGCAAGGACTGCATCATGAATGGCCAGCAACAAAGGAATTTAAGGTAGACGATAGCGTTTCCCAAGCTAAGTCATGTGATTTCAATATAAGCAACTGCTCAGTTGTATTTCAAAGTAAGATGTTTCACACGTGTTTATAAGACTAGTTAAAATGTGTATTTTTGAAGTGTACTTGGTGTTCTTATCTTTTTTCTTAAATTAGAACGAAGATAAGGAGTGGCGCGGGGAATATTACAGTGGAATATATGTGAGGAATATCAGAGGGGAATATTAGAGGGGAATATGGATTCATTGTTATACCATTGATTTTCTTTCATTGTTTATAACCCCCCATTCCCTGTTTACTGACAGAAAGTGCCACCAGCCTTTTAAACAGTTAATTGACAGGGACTATTGAATATATTCGCCCAGAAGGAAAGAACAAAGGAAACCAAACCATGTGAAATATAAGGCTATAAATATAAACACAGTTTTTAAATACGTTGATACCATGGTGATTGGTAATTTAAGATAAAGTAAGAGAAAATGAAGAGGAATATACGCACAGAGTTATACACAGTTACCAAAGACTGTTGGATCCAACAGTCTTTGGTTACTGTGTATACCTCCTCTTCATTTTCTCTTACTTTATCTTAAATTACCAATCACCATGGTATCAACGTATTTAAAAACTGTGTTTAAATTTGTTATTACGACAAAATCGTTGTTTTGCTATAAATATAATTTAAAATTCTAATCAAATAAAACATGTATGCTGGACAATGAAGTTAACCAAAGTCATCTTTTCGTTCACGATTGGTTGATCAGTTAACAACATGAAAAATCCACTGTAGATACGTTTTTGGAGTGGGAATAATTAAACCTTTACCAAAATGCTGAAAACTACCATCTACAGACATCTTTAATATTAATCACCTTAATAATAATCTTAATAATAAAAACAATCTTTGATAATAATTAATAATAATAATTAATAATAATTAATGATAATTAATAATAATTAATAATTATACTTTAATTATAATAATTAATAATCTTTAATATCCTAGAGTCTCTCGTAATCCAAAGGGAGATTTTATTACATATATTTTATCATAAATATTACATAAGTATGAAGCGTTCAAAGGTCGTTTAAACAGAATATTTCATGATAAACCATATTATTTATCATGTAATATTCTATTCATGTTACGCTGAGGATGATTTTGAAACGAATTTCTCAAACTTACTAATAATCCATGAGTACATTATCCAATCAGACGCGCTGAATGGCACCACGTGAGCGAACTTGAAATACCATGGAAGTACCGGGCAGAGGACTTGAACTATTTTTTCCAGTCCTTGGACTGGAAATGATCATAGAAATAATAGTTCAAGTCCTTGGACTTAAAATATAATTTCACGCAATCAGTTTACTCATTCATAGTGATACGCTCATTACTAATACACTAATTCATTGTGCCAATACGCTAATTGATTCTGAGAACTCATTCAAAGGCCTCCAATTTGGACTAGACCGGGTTTTCAAGTTCTCGGAATTCTTTCCAATTGTCGGTTTCGCCTCCGACTAGAACGAATTCCTCGTACTTGACAACCCGGTCTCGTCATTATTTAAAGGTAATACTTCGCCAGAGAACGAGAGAGCAAGGTTCTGACGCTTTGGGCGAAAGCTCTTCATTTTTCTCCAATGAAGTACTTCTGAGGGAGGGGGGGTGAATGATCATCAAGCACTGTACTCAGAAAAGCGATTTCTGAGCCCCAGACGGGGATCGAACCCGCAACCTTCTGATGACCGGTGAGACGCTGTAACCATTGAGCTACCGAGACTCAGATGGTGAGCTAAAGTGCAAGTTCGATATATACGTGCGACCTAAGCGGAAGCCACTATATATTAAAAATGAGAGATGCAGTTTAATGTTTGAGTACTTCTGCCCGGGACGCCATGCAGTACTTTGTTCTCTCGTCTTTTCCGGCAGGTTGCTACCTTGAAACGTTTTCACGAGGTATAGTTTCGTACATTTTGTGAATATCTTGCCATCTTCTTTTGGTGAAATGACTAAAATAACATGGGTGTGCAGAGATGTATTTGACTCCACTTCAGCTACAAGGAAAATGGCTTATTTGTGTTTCGATATGTTAAAAGTGATGAGTGATCACATGAGTCCGGATGCTCTCAATCTATGAACTCGACAAAGTTAAGAGTTTTCTGAGTCCCAGACGGTGCTGGCATCCGTAGGGGCAGGTTGTTCGAAGCACGACTAGCACTAACTCAGAATTACCAGATAATAAGTAGTTCTGGTTTCATTTATTTTGGTTGAAAAATCCAGCTCAGACCCCACAGATTAGAACCTTTTTGTATATACACCCGAAATCTGTTAAAGAAAATCCCAACTTTTCTAAGCAGCATGATCGGAAAGCTGTCCTCAAAATTGTCGCTAATCCTTGATTAAAGTCGCCTTTTGAACAACCAGGCCCTGGAGTTATACACTTGAAATTGATACAACCAACTAAACGCAGACAATGAGGCTTTTAACATGCTGCTTTGCTAGCTAGGCTTTTTTAAGTCAACGGCGTGAATATGGTAGAATGCTAAGCGTAAGGATATTTGAATACTCTTTCTCAAGTTTTAATTTTTGTTTACATCGAAGTTACTCTCAAGAAGCAAAGCACTTTGGTTGTCGGAAATGCGGTAAAACAGGAAGATTCCATTTCAACTTACGTTACTGTTTTTCCAATTTCAGTTTAGCTGTTTTGCAAAAGACAATTCACTTTTCTTCCGTGACATGTTACTGATATGTATCATTAGTAACAAAGACAGCTTTCTTCATTAGCTTTGCGCCATCGCAAAAAGTCACAAACAATTTGCGCTGACTTGAAGAAAAAACGGTTTTAAACAGTTTTGGTAAATGACAAAACGACGCATCATTGCTGTGGTGTACCCGTTCCACGCAAACTCCTCGAAAACAGTACGAAACGGTAAAGAGCTGATTAACTCACCTCGCGTTATCTTGCATCCGCAGTGGCATACAATATGGGTTTTTAGCGATAGTTATAGTGTAGATTAGGCCGTGGCAAGCTGTTTGCGACTGTTTGTGATAGAATTACGATTATATAGCAAAAAAGTTTGAAACGTGCCCTCTCAAGTAAAACTCAAACAGATGTTTTCATTATTACTATATCTTTGAGCTGCCTGTAGATTTCACTATCAGGATTATGATACGCTCAATGGTTATCGATGCTCATCTACAGTCTGTGGCAGAGTCACGTCTTGTCTATTACCATAAAAGTTAGCGGAATGAGCACTCTGCTAATGTATTGGATCTGTCTAACTAGGCCAGCCGTGAGTGCTGTTTACCTAATTTATTGGCTTGTAATATTGAATAATTTCATTGCTTATGTACTTGCGTATGTTCTTTAGAAACACCGTCAAAAAGCATTCACCCCTCCGTTTCCGTTACCTCAGTTTCAATTTAACCACCATTTGCATGCTGTCGATACGTTATCATGAATAAACGGGGAAGATTCCACGTTTACTTTGTTGTACCGACCAATTTTATAGAAGTCTTTCTGAGATGTTAACGATGCATATTGATTTTAATAAAAGGGTATTTATCAAACAGGTATAATATAACGAAATTTCCAATTGGTTGTTGAGTGGTCTCGATTCCCTGAAGGCAGCAATTGATCTCGTGTAACCAGTACAGTAGAAGTGTTCTAAAATTTCGAACTTTGTAAAGAAATAAATATTTTCAACCAGCATTGCAAGTTAGAACTTGTTTACAATCACTTCTTGTCTTATAATATGTTATAAAAGAAACCCTTCATGCTTTTTGGGCTCAGTTGAATTGGGATGCCCTTGAGAAGTAGAGAGACCCCTCAGAAAGCTGGCCTTGATTACGCTATTTACATATTCTCTCAACTTGGCGATGCATCTGTAATTCCACTAAGTGTGCCCAAGTGGCTTAGCCTGGACCATTTCTTACTTTTCACGGGCCAAAATCTGTTGATGGTGGATCGTTCAGGTTAGTGTAGTCTTGAGAAAGACTGTCTGTGACTGAATGATATTTCGACGGCCTCTGAGGCGGTCATCTTTAGCGTCGAAAAAGAGGACTCTGAAGATAACTGCCGTTGTGGCAATCAAAATGTCAGTCGCCAACAGTTTTTCTCAAGACTACACTAACCTGGATCTATCTAGCATCACCCAACACGTGTCGCACTGACTCTCCTGACTTCAAAACATTCACGTCACGCCAAAGTCTTTCGCAAACAAACGTAAACGCCCTGCGTAATTGAAAATACCTGTTGAGTAACGTTTCCGTCGTGTTCTCAAACCTCGTGAGCACTCTGCGAAAAAAACACGAAGATAAGAACTGATTAAATCTGTACTTGTTCTTTGGGATGGTTTGCAGTGCAGTACGTGCAGCTCAAAATGGTTAGAGATTAGAGCCGTTGCAAAGTGTCTCCGACTGTTTGCGACGGACTTAATTCTTTATTGAATGGCAGGTTAAGTCTACTATTTTTATATTTAAGAAGCGTGAGAGCTTGGAGATATCTTGAGATGATACATAAACGATCGTCAAGCTCTATCCTCAGAAAAACGATTTCTGAGACCTAGACGAGGATCGAACGCGCAACCTTCTGTTGACCGGTAAGACGGTCTAACCGTTGAGCTACCAAGATTCAGATGGCGAGCTAAGGTGCAAGTTCGACATATGTGCGAGCAAAGCGAAAGCCACTATGTGTTAATAATGATATTGATGAAAGTTTTATATTTTAGAAGTGTAAGAGCTTGAAGATATCTTGAGATGATAGATGAACGATCGTCAAGCTCTATCCTCAAAATTCGTTTTTTTGATTGTTCATCTATCATCTTAAGTCTTCTATTGTTTTACGCCAGCCCTACTCTAAGTGATTTTACTGGTCAAGGAAAGACATTCTAGCGGGAAAATTCTAAACATCTCAATAGTAACCCTCTGCATTAACTCTTTCCTGGCATGATCAATTCTTTAGATGTCCACGCATTCATCGATGTAGACCATGACGCAAAGTGTTAAAGCGATTTTGGGTGAATTTATCCCACCATCGCCCTTCCAGCATAGATGGCTGTTTTATATGCCACGCTACCATTCCCATTTGACACAAAGGAGGGACTGAAGAAGCTGGTTTACCGAAGCCAGGGTACGTCAATTCTACGTTCCTTAAAGGAAAGATTGATGAAAATCTGTCGTGGCGGTCTATTATATGTGACAGGGAAAAACAGAGCCTGACTAACAAGTTTACGTTTTAACCTTTTGAATTTTGAATGTTTGTTGTCGAAGCTGCGTAATTCTCGTTAACCCGTGAATAGATGAAAATGTCATTTAAGCTTTGTTCAAAGAAACCACGAGTATTTCTTGACTGAACTGCAGCGGATGACGATTGCAAAAACTTAACACAGATCTGAAGTGGTCTGAATGATCGACCTTCGGGGTTGTTGAGTACACTTCTCCATTTAGTCACACGACAAATTCCTAAAGTACAGAAATGTTGAACCATTCTGTGCTGTACAACGGAATTTCTGGCATAACAGTCCCGCATAACCCATCAATGAATTGAAGCGAAAAAATCTCAAGATTACTTCGTAATAAATGACTTTTATAAAAATGACTCTTTGGCTAAAATAATCACTCTTTATTTGTGGATCTTCCATTTATGGTACCCACCACTGACCGAAATTGGTGGCTCGGATTATTATCAACGACCAATCAAATGTCGTCTAATAATCTCTGGAACTGTCCGTGTTACGGAACGAAGCGATGTTAGGATAATTCTGTCACACTTGAAAACCAAACGAGTGTTTCACGTTTCAGTAAGTTTTTGGGTAAGGCAATGAATTTAACATTCATTTACTTTCTACAGATACTTTTAAGCAAATACTTCTAAACTTCCTGGTTCCATAATTTACGATAAACAACGGAGTAAGTCGAGGAAAACATTTTTATATGAACATTTAAGTGGAAAAAAATGAACGTTACCAAAGGGACTCATAAGTTGCCCTCAGTTCTGTTTAAAAAAGGTCAGTGCTCATTGCCATTAGCAGAAGGAGCCATAAATTTCAAAGCTGATGCCATGCTTTAGGGGACACTCAAACGTAATGGGGCCACGCTACCCAGTTATATATTGGTCGGTGATAACAAAATCGACTGCATGTTTTATAATAATTAACAAGCAGAAACATGCTGGCCGTCATGTCTAACAGTGTTGCCTTATTTCCATAGGCTGCGAACAAAGGCAAATGTGAAAAAGACGAAATCAACAGGAAGCGAAGCCTAGTTTATGAGCCGTGCTGGCTTGATGCGGCTTGGGTGTACAAGAAAGGACACCAAACCTGTGTTCCTCAAGACGTTGAATAGCGTATGTGTCAGCGTTGGAAACCTTGCCTCAGCTCCGTTTATAAGCCGAACTTTAACCGTGCCCAGTCATGCAACATGGCCCTGAAAAAGCATTTCGTACGACTTGATTGGCTCGGCACGGCTAGACTACTCTGGGACTTATTACACGAGACCGGTAAGAACTCAGAACGACACGATTTGAGTTCGTTTTCCGTACAAATCCTTGTTTATTTAAATGAGACCGGTTAGAAAAATAAGCTCGGACAGGTCCTAGACATTATTTTTGGGCTGGCCGGGACGCGAATGAGTTCATACTGCTCTTATCTCGGACTAGCGAAAAATTTTCTTCATGTAAAAACGAAATCTTGCCAGATCGACTGTTGATGAGGCAAAAATTCGAAAAAAATATTGTAAACTGCATGGGAACGAAAGCTCCAAATACGATGTGAAATATTTGTAGGAGTCTTGTAACAGTCTCATTCCGGTCTCAACTGAACACTTTTGAAAATATTCGCTTCGGTAGCAGTCTTAAATCGCACTGGCCAACAAGTAATCACCTTTACTTTATTATAAGCTTTGGCGAATTGTGTCGCCGTTGACACAGCTGATGAAAACACCTGCCCTCGATACATTTCACTGTCAAAAAGTTACTTATACTTTAGTCATGCCCTCATAGATAATATAGTGCTTCTCAAAATTTGTCATATTACCAACAAGTGCTGATATCTGTGTGGTCAGTTTGTTTATGGTTAACTCTCTCCGGCCGGTCCGTACCCAACTTTTTAATTTTACTCTAGCTAACGCCTGACAATTTTACTCTGGCTAACGCCAGGCGATTTTACTCGCCAAGGGAAGACGTCTCGAACAAGACAGAGTTTAAACTCGAGATAAAAACACCGCAGATGTTAATTCTAATTTTACCCTAACAGGCGTCTCCATGCACTCACTGGGAAAAGAAGGAAAAGGCATTCTTCTCTTGCAGGGCTACGATTGTTGGAAACGTCTGTTCTGCCCGAAGCCACTAGACCAAACGAAATCTTCTGGTGTTCTTTTATAAACACAATCGACATAGAAAATGAACCAAATTTCAGCGCGGTCTTCGTTCGACGGACTAAACTGCTCATAGCTTAATTCCATATGCAGATAAACAGTGAAAGTGTTTATAAAATTCAGTCACGAATCAGGTCTTTCAAGAATCACCAGCTGGAAATATCTTTTGCACGATGGCTGCTTTCTAAAAACGAGAACTAAACTCGGTATACTTCCCTACTCAGACAACTTAAAGAACCTTTGTATTTCGTGGAAATTTCGGCAATATCGATCGTCTTTGTGCAACGTATCTCCGGGCATGACAGCTGTAGAATATAACATCCTGCCCCATCACTTCAAATTAAAACAAACAATTCTATCTCCAGCCGACACTGAGAAACTTGAGATTCAACAACGACTTTGAAGCAGGAAAACCCGTGTTGCTGTTGTCTCCATTTAATATCTTTCTTGTTTGTTTGTTTGTTTGTTTATATGTTATGCATTCAGCATTATCGTTTTTGACTAGAAACTACTATGCCGTATTTTGATAAACGTGGGGACGAATGGACTAAAAAACAAATAATTAAAAAATCTACTAGCATGCCTTGAAACACATTGCCTTTGGATTTACTGACCACCAATCGCAAATTCAATTCCATCCTATAACACCGGATGTTGTTTATGAACGAGTCAACAGGGACAATATTTGGCGACTAATCGACCAGTTTTAACGCCCAAATTTTGACGCTACAACAGAGACAAATTTCGGCGTTCAAATGTGGCTCGCTTGTTGTAAATTTGTATTTCTGAATGCGATTTAGCTCCCGGATACCAAGTATAGCATGGTTTCCGTCATTCAATATACTCGTTACGGCTGGTGACATGGCGGCTTTTCCCGGCTCAGTTCTACGCCAAATAATTGTGGACGTATGTTCGGAAAAGTGTTGGAGACGTTTGGACTAAAGAAGCTGGAGTCAGCTTAAGGCCTGCCCCTTACACGCCAGCAACCTTTTCCGCCGACAAGTCGGTGAACGGATGGATGGATAACTTTATTTTAGCAGGGTAGCTCATTCAACACTATGGCTGATATTCATAGGGGCCTCTGCATATAATAAAATCCAAATAAAATAAATCTTATTTAACTGCTTTAGTCTAATGCTAAAATCCTGTTAATACTGATTGAAATACACATGTAATGCTAACAAATAAACTAACTACAATACAGTCAAACGTGATATTCTGGCAAAAATAAAGTCAAACTGAAAAATGTCGCCGTAATCCGGCACTCAATCGGAGAATAGGACAGGAAAACAGTCCAGATATGAACCAAATGCGTGCAAAGTTGACTGAAGTTTACCCGCTTCAAAACTATCTCAACGGAACTCTTTCTTGACAGGATCAATGTTCTATTTCTTTTAATCAATTGTATAAGAATAGAATACTGCGTAGACAATGATAACGAAGGTAAGAATTTAAAAGGTTGATAATTGCCATGACTGATCTCAAAGAATTCCAACGTTTCGAGCAAAGGCCCTTAGTCAAGCCCTTCCTTCAGCACCTGCGTTTCATTCCTGACGAAGGGCCTTTGCTCGAAGCGTTGGAATTCTTTGAGATCAGTCATGGTAGTCATCAATCTTTTAACTTTTTATTCTATTTCTTTTACTCTGACTAACACCAGATTATTTCACCCTGGCTAATCCCGAACGATTTTATTCCTCAACGGGAAAGTGTTAATGGAAAACTAACCGGGAAAGGGTCAATGGAGACATGCTAGGGAATTTGAACATTAGTCCACATTTCCGGACACGCCGACGATATAAAATGTTGGACTCATTATTCTCTGGCTGTATACTGGTCACAGCCTTCTTTTTCATGTGATTCTGTCGGGCAAAGTTGACCGAAGTTCGGCTTCGGCAGCATGTGGGACGTAAGAGTTAATAGTATATGGGCGTTACACTTGACTTTACTACTGCCTCCGCCACCTTGATAACGACAGACAACGGCAAAGATTTCATGGAAACATGTGTCGACGATATGACAATAACGATGACCGTGAAGCAACGGTTGTATAGAAACCAGGGGACGTAAACGCGTGCGCTTATACAAAGAGCATTCGTGCTTGATTTTTTGTTGCCCGAGACGTCTCCCAAATCATGTGGCGTTGGCCAGAGTAATGGGCTGATTGCGTTAGACCGGCACGAATTCAGTCCTTTACCAAAGTGGAAATTTTCTCAAGTGTTTACGTGAAACCGGAATGAAACTAAAGCCATGTTCTCGCAAATATTTCAGCTCACATTCCGAGTTTTCGCTCGGGACAGCAATGGTTTTTCTTATTCTTTGCCTTATCAATGGTTGATCTGGAGAGATTTCTCGTTTTCATGAACAAAATTTCGTACCGGGTCCGAGTTCGAACCGGTCTGAACTCATTCGTGTCGGTCCAGCGCCCGAAATGAGTTAGACCGGTCCGAGCTTATTTTTCGAACCGGTCTCATGTAAACAAGAACAAGGATTTGTATGGGGGTTGATCTCAAGTCGTGCCGATCTGACTTCTTACCCGTCTCGTGTAATCATCCCCAAAATTTAAAAGTTGGGCATGCACTGGAAAGGGTTAAGGAGATAGTTTTTTACCCTTTACTCTCCGAGACGTCTTTCATTGATGGGTAAAATCGTCTGGTGTTATTCAGAGTAAAATTTAAAAGTCGAATAGGACCGGGAAGGGTTAAATCTACATAGAAAAACTTACAGGACCGTGTATCAGCTTCTTAACTTCTTTCAAAAGATAGCGTAGACTCCTATCGCGTTAAATATTCAAAGCTGTCGCGTTAAATATTCAATGCAGGATATCAGCCCCTACAGTACTTTCGAAAGTATCGTTGACTACCGTCACAAAGCTTTCCCGCTAAAAATTCGATGCATAAAACAATAAAAAAAATAAAAAATTGGGAGTAGGAACGTCAACCTGCTTGCGTAGGACTGCTGACGAGAACATACAGCTCTTGCCTTATGACATCAACCGCTGCAAATCTTGTCTTTGTTGAAGCACGTTTTAAACATTTGTCTACTCTTAACAATAGAACTTCTTGAATTAATCGTAGACTACATAGGAAAACGTCATGTTTTACCCTTCTCTTGTTTATTCTCGCAGGCCAAACCCACTACCGCAAACCAATGCTTATCTGAAATTCCTATGTTCTTCCCAAAATCCATTTGCACTGAATTCAATTCACGCACGAACGCTGCATGAACGTGGGATTTGATCTGGTTTTGAAAAACATAATGTAATTTAGAAACATTTTCTAAAGTTCATTCAAAGATTGTCCGGAAATTTGACGCTGAATCTAAGAACTTGACAAGTAGTTAATCATCCTACAAGTAGATTTTTTATTGTTTGTTGTTTCTCCACAATAAACCTGAAAGGAAAGCTACTGGCGGCAAAAACAAAGTAGCCCCCCTGTCAATGATAATACAAGGACCAGTATTACTCAAGGTATCTATCCAGATGTTGCGTAAAGGCAGGTTTTCCAAGTCCATCGAGCATTAAAACCTTCTATCAAAAATGCTATCTAATACAGTTGGGAGAACAACAACAGTAACGTTTGAATTGCCTGGTGCTTACAAATCATTCGTTTCCTAACGTAGCCTGATATAAATTTATTGAAAGACGTTAACGCTTTCGTTGTTTATTCAGGAGTGTTGCTGCATCTCCACATGTGTTTTGTTTTAAATTATCACTAAAGATGTTATCAGTAGTCGAACTAAAAGTGTTATTCCTCAGGACCGTCACCCTTCGATATTATTCGCTACCTCATAACGCAAAACTGGTAATAAAACAAAGACGACGGAAGCATTTACAAATTTGTATTTATTGACTGATATATTAACGACTTTTTCTGTCAGTTTAAGAAACTGTCGATTATTTTCTTAAAAAAATTACTTATCAGAAGACTTCTCATGAATGCAAAAAGACTTTAAGTCTTGAATAATACTAATATAATCCACAGAACTTCCAACTTGTCAAGTTAAAACGAAAATTACGGCAAGAGGGGGGGGGGGGATTAAATAACATTCCCCATACTGTTAACTCGTTAGTCCATTGCGAATCGCAGGCAAACAGATCGGGAATGAGTGCACCTGTAATTTGCCAAAGGTCTTGAATCCCAACAGGATTGTTTCGCTTTTATTCCAGGTGTGCGTGGACTCAACTGCACAAGTTAAGGCCCCTCCATGACTTAATCATAAGTTACGAGACGGTAATGTCATGGTAGATACGTTTTGCATTTGGCATGGTTGGTGCCTTGGAACACGGCGTTCTGCGCGTTTTCCCAAAGCTTCTGATAAACAGTTTCCATGTAGTATTCTGATAAACACGTCTCTATTCGATTTATGTTCTCGTCTTTTAAAAAGTTTGGCAAACGCGGAATTCCTGGACATTCTTGATCGCTCGTTCGTAATTCCTCTTCTCTACTGCCGTTTCCCTCTTCGGTAGTTTTAAGTTCGCTCACTTCTTTCGCAGCCCGCCTTTTACACCTGTCCTCCAAGTCCACATAAAAACGAGTAGTCGCGCAGTTCCTACTTGAGCAACTCCACCTCATCGATTTCTCGACCTGACAAATGTTTTGTGTCTCAACGCAGACCTCCCGTTCATAGCTCATTTCCCGTTTGTGGCTTCCGTTCATAGTTCTCGAGCTTCAAACTTTTTCCTATCCTCTTCACTTCTTAATGCGTTCTGGTTGAGTTGTTGAGATGAATGAGTCATGTAGCACTATCTGATTCGGTATATACATGCACATATGTCTATATCACGTGGCCTTATCAGGTGGCAAGGCAGAAACGGAAGGGGACATCATTAGTTCCTCCACAGTGATGGTAATTGCGCAGGTGGATCGATAACAGATGATTAAATTCACTATTCCGAAAAAAGGGAGAATCGTTTGGCCGGAATCTGTTCACTAATTGGACACCTCAAGGAGGTGAAAAACAAAAACAAGAAATACATAATCGCCTTTTTTACAAGCCAAGACAAGGGGTATCGTCGCTTAGTTTGAAGGGCTTGAAGTAATATGCATGTCTCCGAGATAAACATGTTAAGATACCCTTTCGCTTTAACACGAGGGCAGCTTAATCCAAGAAGGCGATTATTTTGATACGTTTGTTGTGGCTGAAGATGCCAAGGTGTTTAGCTTTCTTCATCACTGAATAATTATCACTGGCTTGTTACGAAGCCGAATTTAACATATCTAAATTACATGAAGCCATCGCTATTTTTCAACGTTCACAGACTCCATAGTTTTTCAACGGCAACATTTTCTATCCAACGAAATCGTGATTATATTATTACATGCATGGTAAATGAAGAGAAACGGAGTCTAAAAGGATTTTGCACATCCACTTACGGCTTACGAACTATTTCCAACGAATAAGTCAAAATTTTGGACGCAAATTTATGTTGCTTTAAAAGCCGTCAGAAGGAGGTCGAATCATAACTATTGAGTAATTTCATAAGTAGTTTACCAAATTTTTCACTAACGCACAGTTAATTCTTCCAATATATGTATATATATATATATATATATATATTTGAAATTGTACGTTTAATTTGTTTGTTCGATCTTGTGTTGTTTTGTTGTCGTTCCTGATTTTGTTTGGGTTTTGTTTTTGTTTTTTTAATTTTTTTTAATCCTATTATCTTTGGAACGTAAATAAGTGAAGAATGGCAGGCCAAGACATGTGGTTCTTGCTCCCCCACCAAGTCCAATAGAAAGAAACTTAACTCTGCGCGAAGGCAGAATTCAAACCGAAGTCTCAAACGGACAGTGTACAGAGATGGGAAATTTAGATGGACATGAAAGGACTGCAAAATGGCAAATCGAGAAATTGAGACTAAGGCAACAGCATAAAAACACAATAACCATAACATATTTATGATATTCGACACTAAATATCGAAGAGAAATCTTTATCAATTCGTTTGGTAAGATTAGTTCCTAAGTTACAACGTTCTTAGTAAGATTTAAGGTGCTGAACTCTTGTACCCATGTTTCTCAGGCTATGAACTTGGAAAGGTTTTCCAATTCATAGCCCTAAGCAATTAATAATCAAACCAGTAACCTTCCTTTTAGCTTTTAATATGCGTCTCGCGCATAGAAAAATTTTTCTGAGTTTTTTCTTTAAAAAATTCTCAAAAAAACGTGCTCATGTTATGGATAAACACCAACATATCTAATCAGAGGCATGGGAAAGCTGTTAAAGTCTTGGAGCAGTATATTATTAAGGGTCAATTGAAGTTCGAAACGATAGTCAAGTCTAATCATTCACGTTCCTGATCGAGTCGAGTGAGTCAAGTCAGTGGTCCGATTTGAGTCACGTCCAGTCGAATCACATTTTGATCGGGAGAGTTGAGTTAGGTTATAAAGTTGCCGTTAGTTTCAAGTATAAGTTGTAGGGAGAATAGTGAAGACAGAGCGTGAATCATCATCTTTAAACTGGTGGGCAAAATATGACGACAGTTTCAAATTTTGCACATCAAAATACAGACCAATAATGAAAAAAACTTTGAACTTTTTCGTACTAGTATGGAAAACGTTAAATACAACGGACAAACAAAAGGAGTAATTATTTACGGCAGAGATTCTCCACGTCACGTCCGAGTCGAGTCATTTGTTAAAGGACTCGAGTTGTTTCGAGTGTTTCCACTGCCTTAATGAGCACCACCTTTTAGGGGTAAATTATGCACCCGAAAAGGACACCTTTTAAATGAATGATGCTATCTGATTGCATCTCCTTGCCGCTAACCATATGTTTGTTAACAGAAAAGGACACTTTGTACAATAAAAACAGCACTCTTAATTCTCTCCTAGCAGTAGAGCAAGTATTGACGATGAAAATCGTCTGGCGTTAGCAAGAGTCAAATGCTGTAAGAGGTCGCCACTGTCAAGAAAGAAATTTAAAGTTGGAGGACACGTGCCTCCCCCCATCCTTCCGTTCGTTTCTACGCTCCTGTTCCTTGTATGGAATATACATCATCATAAACTCTTATTATTTCAATCAATATCTCACAAGAACCTTTCCTTTTTCGAACTAAATGCCATAACTGAGTTCAAAACCATCAAAAACGAATAATATGTTGAAGCTTTGCCCGGGGTGCATTTTACCATATGTCAATTTGCGGAGGAAATCGCTTCCTACACAACTGCACATCAATGAACCTACTCATTCCTCATGTTCTATCCAATAACTTTCTAAATTATTGGCGTTGTAAAATAACAGTTTATTGGGATTGTAAGTTTAGGGTTAAAGTTAGAGTTTAGGTCGGAATCATTGAGTGAATCATCGAATGAATTACCATTCCAATAATCACAGAGATTGTAATAACGTACCCAGTAACTTTCTTGGATTCAACGTAAGGATCAGCTCAACGGACTCAGAACGAAAGCAAAAAAAATGTATTACAGACTCAACTCTGACACAACCTCTAACCCTAGCCTTATGTTAAGGCTATATTAGATAAGGCTGGACGGCTAAACTGTGCATTTATGAGAGCATGCCCAAACGGAGCGATGAAGCTGATTAAGACATGATTAATACACTCTCAAGAGTTATTAGTACTTAGAGTAACATTTGTGAACTATTCGTAATCAGGATTAATGTTCTGAAGGGATAATCGCATGTGACTACCTTATTGTGTGGCAGGGTCTTTTACGTTATTATTATGAAATATGACAACTACAAATCATTATTGATAAATAGCCTAATAACAGGGACAACAAATTTCTCTGTCCCTTTACAACAGTTCTTTTAACACAATAAACACAGACGTAGGGCAGAAGATAGTCAGGTTTGATTGTTTGGTAGTATTGGTTAATATCAGGTAATTCAAACTGGGCTAATTCCACTATAATCCACCCTACAGACAAACATGTTAGTTTTCTGCATATTGAACTAATGCTGAAAGTATCTTTCTCAGTATCGTTTCGCTATCCATCAGTACCGTCTTTCGTATCATTCCTACAATTCGTTTCGCCAATTCGTCATTTCCGAATATTCTTCGCACTTCCACGGTTGATTTATTGATACCTCCTCCAAGACACCCTATCACAATTGGAACCGCGATCACTTCAGACACGTAGCTAGGATGTAAAATTTGGGGGGGGGGGCAGCACTATTTTTTGGGGGGCAGTTGTTGACGTAAGCTGAAAACCCAGACTACTCAGCGACTACTTCATGTTGTCAAATGTAGTGGACTTGGTATAACGTTACAAAAATAGGTCAGAATGATCAGCGAAAAAATATTTTCCATAAGATATTTTAAAAATCTATCGGATTTTGGCATACTTAAATTATATTTGAAACCACTTCAGAATTTTCTTTGGGGGGGCGAGGACAAATTTTGGGGGGGGCGATTGCACCCCCGCGCACCCCCGTAGCTACGTGCATGGATCACTTTGAATCCGACATTATTATTATTATTGTTATTATTATTACTTTTTACTCCCTGGCTATTATGCATCAAAACGTCTGAGAACTCCATCCGACTAACGGCTTACAGGTCTTTAATAATTCACTAGTTTCAAACACCGAATAAAAAAAAATTCATATGACATCGACAAACTGTTCATACAAATCGGCTTCTTTTCATATTAGAGTATAGTTATCACGATCAGCAGGCTTTATTTGATATTGTAGTACTCGAAGTCCATTTAAATGAATGTCCGCGACTTTATGTCTAGCTGTATCTGAATTACGATAATATGACCCACAGAGGCCTCAATTCAGTGGTAATCATACTGCCTTGGACACTGAAAAGCTTTACATTTTAACTTCAGGTGCCTACACGATAGATTTTTTGTGAGCTTTCTGTGCGTGGAATATACCTAACTATGCTTTAATGATGAAAGCTGACCTTAACCTGCCTTTAAAATTTCTTTAGCCGAAATACGAAAATAAAGAAAACTGCAATTATTGACCGTTGAACTCATTCATAACGTTGTGGGATGAGCTTGATTAATCATTTATGTCATTCCCATGCGCAAACACCTTGGCTCTCTTTAAAAAATGCATATCCGAAACAACTGTTCTAACTAGGAGATTTCTTAAAGCTTCAACACTGCAGAGACCACCCGTTCAAGATGACGCACTTTCTTTTTTAAAGATGAGTTGGTGGATAGCATTTGCAGTGAAGGTTGCTAAGCTAGCGTCGGTTATGAAAAGACATTTCCCAACACCAACGAGGGATACTGATATATAAACCACATTACCAATAATTTTGTCTATTTGAAAAGCTTACCGAAACAAATCCTTCAGTGAAGAACACTGAGAATAAGAATTTTGCTAACGTTGGACTTTTTCTTATCATACTTTTGAATTAGCTTTAATCATGACATTTCTATTGGCATACAATTTGGTCCCTTTTTAATTTTAACATTGGCATAACCCAGTAAAACTGTTGTAACTCTGCAATTCTTAAAGCGTTTGCATAATGGAGACTACCCTTTCTAGCTAACGCAATTTTTCTAAGGACGAGTCGGCGGATCGCTTTCGGGAGTATAAACTTTTAATTGATTACGAGGGGAGGAGATAAGAAGATATTTGTTAACACTAAAGAGGGTCTCTAATACATGTTGTATTATTATTAAAGTTTGTCTAGTTGAAAATGTTGTTGAAACAAATCCTTGAATAAAGGGCATCGAGACTAACAACGACTTTTTCTTTATTTGATCATAATCTTCAAATACTTATGATAGCTTTGAAGTCTTGTAAATCTTCCCGGTATTACCATAGTGATATTATGAGTGCTTTTCACGTGCTTATATCATGCACAAGAGGTGCTGACTCCTACTCGAATCCCGTGACCCATCTTTTTTATTTCTTATATTAGTTCGTCGATTAGCAGTTGTTGTAGGTGATATTTATTACACGTTGTCCGCTCTGTGCGCGATCTTTCTCCTAACGTTTCGCCACAGCACAAACCGATCTCGTGAAATTCCGAGGAAAAAAACGTCACACCGGCCTGAACGCATTCACTTAGGTCCAGAACTAGGGCTAGGTCAGAGCGGTTCGAGACGATTTTTTGAACCTGCATGAGATAAACTAAAACAAGGATTTGTACGGAAAACGATCAGAAATCATGCCGGCTTGATTTCTTCCTGGTCTCATGATATCAGCCCCTAATGCCCGAGATTAAATATTCCATGCTTGGCCAAACATTTGTATAAATAAACTCTTTCCTGGAAGGATTAGTCCCCCTAACGCCAGATTATTTTACTCCGGCTCGCGCCAAACGAGCCTACTCGTCAAGGGTTGACAGTCCGGCTAACCCTTTCCCAACAAGAGCAGTGTTCTACTACTTTACTTCGGCTAACGCCAGATGATTTTACTATGGCTTATGCCTGGAAATTTTTCTGTGGCTTATGCCGAACAATTTACTCTGGCTAACACCAGACGGTTTTACACTAGCTTATGCCAGAAGATTTTACTCTTGCTAACGTTAGACGATTTTACTGAGGCTTATGACAGAAGATTTTACTCCGACTAAAGAATGACAATTTAATTCTGGCCAACTCAAGACAATTTTACTCGTCAAGAATAGACATCCTGCAGGGTACAGAGTGAGCCAAGTTTTGCACCTCAATTTTCGTCAAAACCTAACGACACGGGGGATGCTACTGGAAAGGTGTTTGGGGTGTGACATCTCCTGGATATCGAGAAAAAAAAACGGTGGAAGTTTAGGCGAAAATAGCAAAAAACAAATCAAATGCTTGCGATAAATTCAGGTAAAATTTGATCCGGTTTGTAGAAAAAATTGTTCTAAAATGTTCAACCCACACAACGTGTGGTTCACTAAGTCTCTGACTTCCCATTTTTTGTTTGGAGACACTACGTCTAACACTCATTAGCGTATCTGATATAATATCAAGACACGTCGAAGTATGTAAAATAGTTTGATATTTGAAAGAAAGCTTAGGATATTTTCTTATTGTATGACTTCGACCTTTGTAAATATGTTTGATCAAAAGTTTGACTGTGGGATAGTTAGGATCTTTCCAATACTTATTGCTTATGCATGATTGAGACAACACCTGTTCATGCCGCGTTGGTGCCGAATCGAGCGATTTTTTTTGACGCGCTAAGTATCCGCCATCT
This sequence comes from Heliopora coerulea, assembly GCA_030142905.1. Classification (NCBI taxonomy): domain Eukaryota; kingdom Metazoa; phylum Cnidaria; class Anthozoa; order Scleralcyonacea; family Helioporidae; genus Heliopora; species Heliopora coerulea. The sequence goes on along the minus strand of JASJOG010000414.1, from coordinate 165,528 downwards.
TGAAGTGGGCGTAAATTACGCCCACTTCAAGATGGCGGCTTCAAGACGCCCATTTCAAGATTTCTGTGAACTATTCGCGTTCGCGTTATATCATAATTCAACATGTCCTTTCTCATCAGATTCATGTTAGCATCAGGGTTAGTGTTAGGGCTAACCCTAACCCCAATCTTAACCCTAATCCTAACCCTAATCCTAACCCTAATCTTAACCCTAACCCTAATCCTAATCCTAACCTTAATCCTAATCCTAACCCTAATCCTAACCCTAATCCTAACTCTAATCCTAACCCTAATCCTAACCTGAATCTTAGGTGAGAGGACATGTTGCGAATAGTTCTCAGGCTCTCACGGTAAGTATCTGCCATCTTGAAGTGGGCGTTAAAAAGATTGCCCGAAGGAAATGAATTGCCTTTCGTCCGAACTTTGCATTAAGAAGAATTCCGTTCGAACTTTGCTCAATGATGCATGGTAAAGAATTCGGAACATTCACATTTGACCCATTCCGGTCCGTACCAGAACTTTTAATTTTACTCACACTGTCTAATACCAGATAATTTTACTCTGGCTAACGCCAAACTCGTCAAGCAAAGACGTGTCAGACAGGGAAGGATTAAGTTAAGCATGCAAGCAACATGGTGGCTTGGACGTCAGCTTCAAGAACTTACCACTTCTTGAATTCATAAATAGTTCACGATATAATAAATCAAAAATCGATCATGAGAAGAAGATTAAAATATGCAATCTTAATAAGTAAAACTTTTTGGTGGCATTAAGCCTCACTTTCTTGTAAAATACGGATATTTTTGATATCGGTTAATTAAGAGAAAAATTTGGGTTGGCATCGCTGTTGTTCTACCAACGCATTATTTGATATTTGGATCTACGAATTAAACACTCGTAGAGGGAATGAAACACTCTTATTAGACAAATGGTAAAGAGGCTAACACGCAATTTCCTCACTATATTTTCTCTTTAACAACTTAACCAAACTCCCAGACATGTTGCGCGCTTTTCCGAAATGTCTTTCCCGTGTATGTTATTTAGTGATTGGTGCAACATTGCACAGTCTGCTCCAGGCTTAATTTTGCCGTTAACATTTCTTCTGACATAATTGCATCACAACCAACTCATCACCGAGGCATTTGGGCCGAATATTGTACACGCAAATACACTATATATTGGTTAAAACTATATAGAACTATAAATAACTTGATAAAGAGTTATATAGGTTATATACTATATAACAGGACGTGACCCCGTCAACCTCGACATTTCGGCTGATTACGGGGGTTTTGAGATGCGGGCAACCTCTTCTTAGCTGATTAATTGCGCCAGTTGTTCAGCAAATGCGGCACCCCTCCTATCAACAAAATGAGTGCTTGTCAGTAAATATAGTGAATATCTGGGCGGTTTTCTCCTGGGAAATGCTGAAAATACTGTTTCAGTGCTTCAAAAACTACAAGAATTTTTCTGCAAAGCATGCCACAAGAAAAGAGAATCGTGGCTGATGGAATATTCAACGGTACTTGCCACCTTCTTGTACACTGCGCCCCTCCCCCGACTCAAATCCTTGATCTCCTGTTTCCCTTGCAACTAGTTTCTCGAAATGTCTGCATGCACTCAACTTTGTACTAAGCAAGGACGGGCTTTTATCGTTCGGAACGATTTCAAGCACGCTAAAACACTGCACGTTGTGTTGTTAAAGGGAAACATCGTTGAAAACACGGTCGCGAGGGATGAGGACAGTTTCTTGGAAGAAAAGGGAGCAAGATCCCAGAAAGCATTCCAGGTTTTCTGACGTTTTCTCACAAGCCTTTTGATAGATCAAGCGTAAGTTAAAAAAATTTAAGCAAAGCAATTATTGAAACGAAGGGTCCCTTTTACACGCCGACCTTTGCATGAGCCGAACTTGATGTAAATGAGGTAGCTTACTGTTTAGGTCAATACGTATTAAATGTGGTTTATGTGACCTTAAACCTTTGATATTTGAAGTAAGCATAAGACTATCTCTTATAACTGAGCGAGGGAATGTTTATTTTTTCATTCCACCTTGACTTCGGCCTATGTAAACACGTTTGACTGAAATATGACTGGAATAATTGGGACCTTTCCAATACTCAATGTTTATGCATGATGACGATAATTACTGCAGCTCGGTAGCGCGTCCAGAACTGCACATTTGGGAGGGCTTCTAAGAACTTAGGATCCAACTTCTCCGCAGTTGGACCCGGGATTAGGCCTCCTAGCTAGACTTTGTATCTTAGGCCCCAAGATACTCATTCGACACATTCTGAGATGTCTTCTTGTAATGTTTTAGGCAATAACTTTATCAGTCAAGCCAAATTTGATGCACACAGACCCCCAAGGTCTCCCCCCTTGGTGACGCCACTGTTACAGCTGTTCATGTCATGTATTTCAGACAAGTGGGCATTTGGTCGTGTTTGAAACAAATGGAAAAGATGTAGATCCAACGCCGGCCCTTGGATTGATTACAAGGTTGAATCAAAGTGTTTGCGAAATTTGCACCACCTCTCTGATCACGAACGGGATTCACGTGGCAATTGTTCAATACAGTTGTTTGGGTTTTATACATCCTTGCAAAACCTCGTTGCAAATTAGCGAAACACATCAATGGATAAACAAAACTGTCGTGCAAGTTGAGTAACTCTAGCGGCAGCATTTCTCTCAACGACGTCCAACAACACAAGCGACTGTGTTAGCTCAATATTTATGATGAAGGAAAATTTCGAGTGTCTGAATATTACAATTTAAGACCCAACCGGGACCTGCTGCGAAAATGCAACTTTGGGTCATCCGGCTGGGAATCGAACCAGCGACCTCGCGAATCTAGTCTTCAAATTTTAATATTCAGACACTCGAAATTTTCCTTCCGACTTAACTGTTAGAAGTTGAGTGAAAATGCCACAATACTCCATCGAATATGAGTTTCTTAACGCTGCATTTTGGTACAGAATTTCTGAACCGCACAACCAGATAGCCGGTATATTTGACAAAATGATTCCTTTATCTCGTAATTGCGATACCCTTTGCAGCTGCAACAAGGTTGGCTAGAGAAACTCTCCGACGCAGGGGCTAAAGTCTCTGACAGGGGAGGCAAATCAGGGGCACCGGTTATCTCATTAAAAGATCAAAAAAATCGTGTTGTATTTCGCAAGAAATAATCGCAACAACTGACTAGAAACGTCATTCATTTTTAGGTATATGAGATCTGGAGAATAATCTATTATCTTTCTTGGTTAAATCAATAAAGAGTGCTCAGTTCGTACAAAATATAAATGTGCTATCATCAGCAACTATTTCCCGACAAATGTTTGATTTTGCCGGCCGGGGAGCAAAGGTTCCCCGACAGTGCGGCTGTAGCTTAATCAACCCCCTCTAGCGTCAACCTTGAGCTGAAGGAATAAGGCTGAGGACTTGATAGGCGTCAGGTCACGAAGACATGTTGCGAGAATGTGTTCCTGGGACTAGTCTCCTAGTGTGAACTGTGGAAAAGGTTTCTCATAGGACAACATCTTTTTTTTCCTGTGACTTGCAGCGTCAGTTCAAATTAACCTAAATTACTACGACATACCACTGAGAGAAAGTTGTGTCGGCGCAACATGTCCCAGCGAAAATCTCCTTGGGAAAGCAACCACATAGCGTGATTTAATTTTCAACAAACATTCAACTCACACTCCTCTCATCTTCGGGAGATTATTGATTAGTATGATTATAGCTAGTGAATCAAGTAGGGCAAGCCGCCTAGACACGTCTCCTTTTTTGCTGAACAACAGGGAGACGCTCTTTTGACATGTCTTTGCGCCTTGACTTCTCGGGCTTTGCAAACGTTGTCCTGAAAAATTTGGTGAACACTCTCTACTGCTCGCAACAGTCGCGATACGTTACAAGGCCCGTCGTTGTTAACTGCTACAGCTGCTCCTTCGAAGTGCTCTTTACGTCACGCAGAAAAACAACTATAGAAAAAATAACGATAGTTTCGTCCTTTACCCCGGACCGTTTCCAAATGATCAACTTGAAGTGTAAATGTCATCAAAAAATCTTTTAATTATTTTCAAAGAGGGCTCGTAATGATGATGAATGGCGTTGACAGTTCTTCGATATCTACTTTCGGGCTTGAGGACGTCACTTTTTTTTGCATTAGATTTCATTTAGGCTGTCTAAACAACACCTGATACCTTATCATGCCGACACGAAAACTACTGTCTGGCATAAATTGCATTTTTAATGGGCCAGAATTGGAACAAGACGTTCACACTATACCGGATAGCTGAAAACCATATCTGGTAGGGCGTTTATTCACGCGTGAAACGCTGATTTCGGCGACGTTTTTGTGCCGAAGCGATCTTGCGCCGCTATGATCTTGAAATTAAATCGTCTTGTACTGGACAGGTGTTCGTTCAATCCAAGCGGAAGAATGACACGAAAACTACGGTGCAAACGAAACTCAAAAGTGCGACAAATCATCTGCAAATTCATAAACTTGAATAGTTAAAAGCTTTCGGCATGACTGGTTTTTCAAGTTTGCAAATTTATGTCGCACCAGATCTGCAAGATGAAGGAAGCGTTATGAGCTCTATGTTGCCATAAAAGGAGGCTACTGTACCTTCCCATAATACATTGTAACGCGAGGTGCAGGAGGAGGAAGCAAGAGTACTGGTACTAAATTCTTTATTTCAATATGGCGGAAACAGCAGTCGAGGAGGAAGAAAAGGGCTTAGATGAGGAACTACCTCCAGGATGGGAGTCTCGTTTTACTACTGAGGGACGAATTTATTACATCGAGTAAGTTCAATATCTTTTTTATAGTAACCATCACTTATTTCCTGCGAAATTATTAACGAATTATGATCATCTAACCCCCCTATGTATATGGTGTGATCGTTGTTTACATTATACAGCTCTCATTTCTGTTGTTTACAATGAACTGACCATAATATTCGGGAGGTCTTGCTACCACTGACCTATATATGAACGGATTACATGGCTCCATTACGTTTGAATTGCAAGAAGTGTCCCCAAAAAGGATTGTGTCATTGAAATTTATGGCTGATGTTGCTAATGACAACCGCTGACCTGTGTTTGTAACAGAATCGTGGGCGATTTATTATTTTTTTCAACTATGAACATTTATGAACAAGCATTTTTTATTTACACTGTTGGTCATTGTTAATTATGGAGCCGGAGGCTTAAGAAGTATTTTCTTAAAAGTATCAGTAGATAAAGTGAGTTTTTAATTCATAGCTGTACATAAAACTTTCCAAAATGTAAAACACATGCTTGGTTTTCAAATGTCCAGGGATTATCCTGACACTGCTTTGTTCTGTAAAGCTGACCATTTTAGGGAATTATAACTTCACAATTAACTGGTTAATTGTAAAGTTATCATTTTATAATACCCTGAGGATGATTCTGAAATAGAGTTTAAGGGAATATTATGCAACATTTGATTGGTTGTTCATAAGAACATGAGGCAGAAATTTTGGTCAGTGGTCAATACCCTGAACACAAGGATTCATATATGATACCATCATTTTGCAAGACACTTTTTTGGAATCTTCTAGCAGTCCAGTCATAAAGAAGTCAGCGATTGCTAGATTAGTGAGCTTGTGGTATCATGTAAATTGTCTTGAAGATTAACCATATAGATCCCAGATCTTCCTGGGCAGATAGTAATTTATTTGATCAATTTTCAAAAGACTTTTGAAAATCTGATGAAGTCTGTTTATGCATCTAATTTACATTTATTGAATTGTAAATTTGTTTATAATTGGCCGCTAACTGGTTAATTCTACATGTACACCTTACTTACACATATTTAGTTATGTTCATATGTAATGAAGCACTAGTTAAACAGTATTGACTAGCTTCAACTAACAACTTATTGAATAATGAGTGTTATTCTGAAGTACCCATACTTTCTTTTTTTTTAGCCACCTTCGTAAAACCACACAATGGCACCATCCAAAGACTGGTGCCATCAAGAGTATAACTGGAGGTAGGACAGTCATTTATTAGTGATTTGAAATGGACCAAAAGTCTGTAGCATAATTAGATTTTTAAATCATAAAAAAAAAGATGATGGTGAGAAAAAAAAGCCCAACATACATGTATGTATGTACGTATATATATATATTTATGTATATATATATTTATGTATATATATATTTATGTATAAGCAAAAGCAAAAGTGTATCATACAAGAAACACAGTTGACAATTGGTTTGACAGTGCTTGATACCATGTAGGTAGAGCGAAATAACTTTAAGTTAGAAGAGCGTTTGCTACTCGGAGTTTCACGTGTCTACAACACGTGAAACTCCGAGTAGCAAATGCTCTTCTAACTTTATCAAAGTTATATTTATGTATATATATATATATATTTATGTATATATATATTTATGTATATATATATTTATGTATATATATATTTATGTATATATATATTTATGTATATATATATATTTATGTATATATATATATATTTATGTATATATATATTTATGTATACATGAACGTTTAGGTTTATGAAATGCAAAGAGGGCTCAATAATGCAAAGAAAGAGCAAATGGGATTATATCGCTTACCTCAAAAAGTCACTACAGCCTGTTTCATCTTGGGAAAGAATCTTCAGGTGACTCACCTGAAGATTCTTTCCCAAGATGAAACAGGCTGTAGTGACTTTTTGAGGTAAGTGATATAATCCTATATTTATGTATATATATATTTATGTATATATATATATTTATGTATATAGATAGATAAGTGAGATTTTATTAAAGATCGTACGAAGAGAGTGCTCAATACCAAAGTAGAGCGAATACAATAGCAAGACAAGGTAAACTTGGGTTACTTCATAAAAATTTACTACAAATTTGTTTCGTATGGCAAGCTGGGCTTGCCACACTCGTCAGGTAGTGATCGCATGTGATGTAGTTGCCTAGGAGACTTGATAGTGCCTATTGAGATTACGTCATACAATAAAGAGGTGAATTAATAAATATTACAGAGCAAGTGCTTTTTCCTATGCCTATGAACTAATCACAACTTGTAGGCATAGGAAAAAGCACTTGCTCTGTAATATTTATTAATTCACCTCTTTATTGTATGACGTAATCTCAATAGGCACTATCAAGTCTCCTAGGCAACTACATCACATGCGATCACTACCTGACGAGTGTGGCAAGCCCAGCTTGCCATACGAAACAAATTTGTAGTAAATTTTTATGAAGTAACCCAAGTTTACCTTGTCTTGCTATTGTATTTATGTATATATATATATTTATGTATATATATATATTTATGTATATATATATTTATGTATATATATATTTATGTATATATATATATTTCTGTATATATATATATTTCTGTATATATATATATTTCTGTATATATATATATTTATGTATATATATATATTTATGTATATATATATATTTATGTATATATATATATTTATGTATATATATATTTATGTATATATATATTTATGTATATATATATATATATAATTTATAAACTTAAAACAGTTTATTGTTATTCAGAATTTCACGCCACTGAGAGGACGATCTTCCGACAACAGGCGGGTTCGCTTAAATTATTCCTTTTATATGTGTGGCATCACGTCATTCCAATGGAATGTGCGGTGTCGTCACCACCACGTGCCTTTTTCACTTTCCGGTGTAAACGCCTTTGAAGTTCTTTATGGAGAATTTGATGCGATGTCGGCATTTCGAGAATATCTCCATTAGTTTGTTTAACAAGTATTTCTTGTCGGCTTTTATAATGTAGAGTTTTTCTTCCAGGCAGAGGTTGCATCGTGCCGCACCACTTTCGTACCCTTTCATTTGTTTCAGGATGGACCACTTCACTATGAATTCCTTCCCTTCGTTCTTTAGGTCCCATATGTAAGTGGAGAAAGCTGTCTCTTTTGCATATTTCGGGTCGCGGAATGACTTCATGTGGTTGCTAAAACGGTGTTTGAATGGATGTGCGGTCATACCAATGTAGAGTTTCTTGTCCTTGTCATCGGTTTTTGTCACCTCGGCTTGGTAGATGACATTAGATGAAAGGCAATTACCTGAAAGCGGGCATTTGTCTTTATTTCGGCAATTGGAGTTGGTTTCGCCCGTCGTCTGTCGTTGTTCCGTAAGGATTCGGGTGTTCTGTCTATTTATAGCACTTTTCATGTTCTGCATACAACAGTAACTTACTTTCAAAGTGTTTCTGTTGAAGATTTTGTGAAGGGTGTTTGAAGATGGGAACTGCTTGTTGATGAGAGCAATAAACTTTCGTCCAACGTTGGTTTTGTCATTTCGGCTGTAGGGTGGGTTAAACCAAGTTATGTTCCGTAAGCGTTTCCGTCTTTGATTGGCTGCAGTATTAGGGTGGTCGTTGGGTAGGTATTCGATGTTGTTGGTAAACCCGCTTTTTGTAAGAGCTTCGTTGTATATGGGGACCGCTTTGACGAAGGTGGCATGATCGGAGGATAATTTGGATATTCTTTGGCTGGTGGATTTTGGGAGTTGTTTGATTATGGATGGTGGGTGGTTGGATCGCTTGTTAATGTAAAGGGTATCGTCGTTCTGTTTTCTGTAGGGCTGGAATATTGAGGTTGAGTGTGATGTCGAGAAAGTTGACGATTTTCTGGTTAGCTGTGGCGGTGATCTTTAGTCCAAACGTCTGGAAGGCTTTAGTTAGATCTTTCTTCCCTGTCTCTGCTAGCCTGGGGGTAACATTCTTCAATAGAATCAGACCGTCATCACGATAAAGGCCGATGTTCTTCTTGTCAAATTTCTGTGACAGTGATTCAAGCACGTATAGACCGATCAACTCGCATACTTCAGTCCCGTCGTTACTACCCATTGTCACGTCAAACATGTTCTGCCTTTCTTGTCTGATCCATGGTTTCTTTCCGTGAAACTAGAGAGACTTTCGTGCGTGTTTTACAGCAAATTACAAAAATTATGGCACAAAACATATCGACATATAAACATATCAACACCATTGTATCTCCATTTTATTCTCACGTCAACGGTCAGTAAAGATATGCTATATGTTTTTTGGTACATTCTTTTGGCCAGTATAATGTATTAAGGTTGATTAAAGTATTCACAATTACAGATTTACCTATACATGCTTTTTTACAATATGTTTAGGTTTGCCAAAATTTATGCAATTTGCTGTATGTATATGTATATACAGTGGAACCTGTCCTTGCGACCGCCTGACGAATGCGGGCATCTAAGAAATGCGGACAGTCGCTTGAAACACAATACATTTGCATACATTTGCATACATTTGCAGCCTGGGAAAAGCGGGCACCTGTGAATTAGGAATAGCGGACACAATTCTACGGCCCAAGGGAACATTTTGATCTTTGAAATGCGGACACTTGCAGCCAGACAGTATTCCGAAAACACGTGCTCGACGTGACGATATTGCCTCCTGGTCACTCTGTTATCGGTAGCTAAAGAGACATATTTAGGCTGCAAATAAATAACATTGTGGTCAGATGTATCAATCGGTGGTAAAAAAGGGGGGCTGTTGGTAAAAATTCTTCATGTTGGTAACAATCAAATCAAATCAAATGTCGCAGGCCTACGAGTAGGACTATTGACAATTTGGCGAAGATTATGACCTTTCAACAGGTCCGAAATGTTTAAGTTGTTAAAGTCACCCAGAATAATGCCACAATCAGGATATTGCTTGTACAGTCTAGCACTCAATGAGGTAGCGTTTTAATTCGCGTTGATCTTCCATTGATCTGTCAGGTGGATTATATAAGACACCTACAACGATTCCCGTTATAGATCTTGGGGGGCGGTGAGGCCTAAGCGAAAGCCATAGGCACTCAAAAGAAGCATTTTCAAGTTCAAACCATCTCTTACACGGTAGGGAAGTCGAAATGAAAGTACAAACGCCCCCGCCACGTTTCAATGGTCTATCTTGGCGAAACAAATTGTAGTTAGCAATTTGTATTAAATCGTTATCAATATCATGATGTAGCCATGTTTCAGTGATGGCGGCTACATCAACATGTTGGTGGCTTAACATGACTACTGATTCTTTCATTTTAGGGAGCAATGATCTCACATTAGGGCACATAAAGCTGGGTAGTTGATTTTTTAAATTTAAATCAATAGATGCTTACGTCAAGCACTCCATTATGCTCAACAGCTTAAGTTTTATTCGCTTGAAGCAGACATGGGTGAGTTGCATTCGCACATGGCTTCATCTTGCACTGTGATCGAGAAAGCCATTGTCATGAATCAGAGCACGTTGAAACAATCAACCATCGATGGTTATTTCGTGCGAATGTCACGTTCATCCTCACATCTATGTGCTGCTTAATTCCGGTGCAGGATAGTGATTGCTTTTCTGTGTTTGGCTACATGTGCATGTACATTGATCTGCTTTATTAATACAGTACATATTTGGATTGTCATCACGTTGCATATGAGTAGAGTGTGTACGTGGATTGGACTACATGTAAATGCCCAGCTGGCAATTGAGACCACCTGAGAATTAGGGGCAGTTGAGGACAGTCCCTTGAGTGGTTGTAATTCACAGGTTCCACTTTTATTTAAAGTTTTTTAATGAAATAGAAAATTTTTATTTTAATAGAAAATTGGTTGACTGTCTGTGCAGTGATGGAAACATATATGAGATAATTTTAACTAGAAAAGTGCCAAGTGAAAACAGGAGGATTAGTGAAGATGTTTTCAGAAATTTTTCCATTTAAAATGTCATCTGGAGTGTTTCTATTGCAGTGCAGAGACAGTCATGGTTATTACTTTTCTTTTTGTTTTATAAAATAACCAAGGTTTTTTCAAGTTTCCATGACATTGTCCACTTCTCTACACTCCGATACAAAATGAAAATAACATCAATGTAAAGTTTGTCCAATCAGAGTACACGGAGGATGAATGTTATTTTACAACTACATGATGACACAATTCTGTTCCTTTTTTAGAACTTCCTTTTGGTTGGTGCCAAGACCTAGATGAAGATGGCTGTGTATACTTCATTGAGTAAGTAAATAACAGTAAGGAATGAATTACCTACTTGGTATATTTATTTTTAACCAGTTTTTAACGAATCCTTTAGTTCTATAAAAGGTCAGACAACGTACATTGATCCCCGGATTGCTCTCGCTGCAAAACCGAGAAACAAAAGACAGGTCAAAATTGATACTTCTAAAACAGCTATGGATGTTTTAAAAGATAAAAATCTTACTGGAAAAGTTGCTATCGTAACTGGTGCTAATAGCGGTATTGGTGAGTACTTCATGTCTGCTCAACTGTATGCTGTGTTGTTCAGTTTTTGTACGTTGGCGTAATTTGAAAGTTCTTCGAATATTTTTGTATTCAAAGGTTTTCAAACTGCAAGGGCTTTGTCGCTCTATGGAGCACACGTGATTATGGCTTGTCGAAACGTGAACAAGGGTAACTTGGCTGCTGAAAAAATTCGTGAAGTTCGGAAGGTACATGAGTTGGAGTATATAAAAAAACCCATAACCAGCCAACAGTTTAAGAAAATGTAGAATAAAACATATTCCAAAACTTGTCATTCTTAACTTGTGATTCAAGTAAAAAAAGAATTGACAAGGAGTAACACGTTAATTAAAAGTGCTTGCTTCCTTGTTTGTTTCCTTTCTTCCTCACTTCCTTCCTTCCATCCTTCCTTCCCTTCTTCCCTCCTTCCCTCCTTCCCTCCTTCCTTCCCTCCCTCCTTCCCTTGCTTGCTTGCTTGCTTCCATCCTTCCTTTCTTCCTTCCTTCTTTCCTTCCTTCCTTCCTTTCTTCCTTCCTTCCTTCTTTCCTTCCTTCATTTATTCATTCATTCATTCCATCAAATATGTGATTTCATAATTGTATTAGTCTTATGCATTCATACAATCTGTTGTATAATCCCATTTTGTGTTTTCTTTGTGCTACCTGTTTTACTGCATCAAATTCCTTATCTCTTTGTTCCGTTTAACTAAAGACCATGATCCCAAAGCTGAGTGTTTTACATCTTGATCTGGCATCTCTTAAAAGTATTGAAAAGTTCTCCGAACAGTTTAAAGCAATGGAGTTGTGAGTCTTTGAAACTATGATTTTGTAACTTACGATAATATTGCACGATAAGAACAATAATGATAGTGACAACAATAACAATAGGGGTAACAGTAACAAGAATAATAATAAGGATCGATTTATTGAGTTAACGTAAAAATTTCGAAGGTTGGTATTAGGGGTGTAACGATTCATATACCCTTCGATTCGATTTCGATTCGATTTCGATTGTTGCCTTTCGATTTCGAATATTTCGATTCGATTATGCAATTTCTTATTATACAAAAATTAAACAGCATCAGATTCAACAAAAGCTCCTTTAATAGGACCCAAAACTCAAAAATGCTTAACTTAAAGTTAAAATAATTAACAGGAACATTAATAAAAGAACATAGAACTTGTCTGCAGTGTCCTTGTTGTCACGCATGAATTGCCTTATTTGGAAATTCTCAAAGGGTGGTAGAAGAGCAGCATTTTTACCAGGCAGCACAAAATGGCGTACGAACTACGGTGTACAAACTCCTTAGCTCTTCAATCAAAAACACCGATTTTAAAGGTTTCTGAATTGAACACTAAGTGTCTTTATTTGTATTTAATGCTTTAAAGACAATTTTCAAGAGCAACCTGGAGCAATTCAAACCGAACGAAAATCGAAATGTGGAGCCAAAGAATCGTGAATCGAACCGAATGGTCATAATCGCGATTAACCGAGAATTCGATTAATCGTTACACCCCTAGTTGGTGTCTGTCGTAATTGATCGTAAAAGATTAACATTAAGTTTTTATATCGATTTATTGAGGATATATATCTATGAAATTGATCCTTGTGAGTCAGTCTGCAAAGATAGTTTTGGCTTAAAACATTTTACAACTTGATTACTAACTCATATGTAGGTTTGGTTCCAATTTGAAATAGTTATACAGTGAACTCCCTCTAAGACGGACACCTTTGGGACCGCTCTTACTGTCCGTCTTAGAGATGTGCCCGTCTTAGAGGGAGATGAGGTAATCTGACACTGGTCATCAATATTAAAGCAATTAAACCTCGTTCACTTAGCGCTCGTCTTTCTGCCACGAAAGAAAGGTGCTGACGTTTCGAGCGAAAGCCCTTCAATGTATATCTGTTAGTTAACCATAGGACTCAGAATTTAATTGTTTTGAACACAAATCGTCTTTGTTATTATGACATATTCAAATTCCGTTATCCAAATCTCTATATCAGGCCATTAACTGTCCGCTCTGGGAGGTATTTTGATCCTTTTCCCACGTGAAAAGTGTCCGTTGTCCGTCTTGTAGAGGTGCCCGTCTTAAAGAGAGTTTGACTATGGTGAAATAATGTATAAACGGCCGGGACCAAACGTAGTGTCCGTCTTAGAGAGGTGTCCGTCGTAGAGAGGTGTCCGTCTTAAGGAGGTGTCCGTCTGTGAGAGGTGTCCGTCTTAGGAAGGTGTCCGTCTTAGAGAGGTATCCGTCTTAGGGAAATATCGGTCTTAGAGAGGTGTTTGTCTTCGAGAGGTGTCCGTTAAGAAGGAGTTTTGTGCATTAAAAATACATCATGTAGCTTTATGTTTCTTTCTTTGAATTGCTCCTTGTTGTTCCCTTTCTCCGTTGTTTAAAATTGCAACTATCCGATAAGCGTTAATCTACTATCCAGTTAATCAGATATCGAGTAAACTTGTACCCAGCTTATCTCTATATGGTGATGATGATTCTTTGTTGGTTTCTTTTTTTTCCCAGGCCGCTTCATATTCTGATTTGTAATGCCGCGGTTTTTGCATCATCATGGGACCAAACTAAGGACGGCATTGAGCAAACGTTTGGTGTCAATCACGTTGGTCATTTCTACCTCGTGAAACTTTTACAAGATTGTCTTCGCATGTCGGCACCCGCTAGAGTGGTTGTGGTCTCCTCCGAGTCTCATAGGTACAGTTAGGGTCCCTTTACACGAACTCGGGCTGACTGTCAACCCTGGTCAAGTTGTCCGCCCGGGTTGACTCCTCTGCCACAGCTACACGAGCCCAGGTTAAGAAGAGAAAAGCTAGCCAAAAGCCAACCCGAGTTGACCGCGTTGTCCGAGGCTTTCGTGTCCAGCATCGTTGTAGTTACAAAGAATATCATTATCCTGATTTTTCATCCCAAAACCATTGTCCTTTTTGTCTTCTTTAACCATGTTTGGCATTTTTTTTCCCGAAAATGTGGACCCAGGTCGATTTAACGTTGTGTTTTCATGATGAAATCGACTTGTTTAACCCGGGTCAGCATGTAATCGTTATCAATAGTTTGTTCGTAAACGGGTTAACCTGGGCTGGCAAGCAGACCCGGATTGAAAGCCAAGCCGGGTATGTGTAAAGAGACCCTTAGATGCATGTAGGTAGCCCAGTTTTACCTGCCCCTAACTTTTTCGGCTCACAGAGGCTCAGTATGAGCAATATTTACGTGGCAAACTAAACGTGGTACAGGCAGGTAACATAGTGAACTTATATTTACATATTTTACATGGCGTTGCTGTGGGAACTTCACTTGGGATTTACTCTTGCTGACAATTCTTCTTATCTTTAGGTTTCCCAACTTTGATTACACGGAAGAACTTAATTTACAGGATTTACCTTTGCAAAGGGAACGCTATTGGTCAATCCTCGCCTACAATCAATCTAAGTTATGTAATATTTTGTTTTCAATGGAACTAAACCGTCGCCTGTCGCCTTACAGAGTGACTTCAAATGCTGTTCATCCGGGAAACATGATCTATACGTCACTTGCTAAAAACTCCTGGTTTTATTGGTTAATGTATCTTTTTTGTCGGCCTTTTGCCAAATCAGCGGTAAGTTTCAAGAACGTTTTTGAGTGCCCCATCTTTGTGACTTCTAGCAGAACTTAACACTTTGGCGAAGAGATACCTCTCGATGGGGAATGAAATCGTTCGCCAAAGGGTAAACGCTTTCCAATCTGGGAAGTTTCCTCTTGACGAGTGAAACCGTCTGGCGTTAGCCTGAGTGAAATAATAAAAATCGGGTTTGTATAAAAAAAAAAGACTTAAGGAGTTTGTTATGAGAGTATTGTTAGGAACAAAAGCAGTTTAACAAAATCAACAAATCTTTTAATAAAAATAAAGAGTTAAGCTTTCGCTGTGCTACAACCTAAGTTTAATTCATTATGTCGATTTAAAGATTTTATAAGGTTCTCGTACACTAGCTTCTTGACCACAATTGACACAACACTCTACCTTTACTACTTTAGGACAACTTCATTCGACTATCCGAGATTAATAAATTAACAAAGAAATGACAGAATAAATATATAAATAAATAAATGTAAGCGATAGAAGAATAACGTTTATTGAACGACGCATCGATGTCATCTTAACATCATTATCAAGTTCTAGTGATGAATAATGATGTTAAGTAATGTTTAAAAGACAAGCAGGAGTGCTTTATCAGATATAAAACACGAGGCGATAGCCGAGTGTTTTAGGTCCGATAAAACACGTACTGCGAGTGTTTTGAACGGCTTAAAAAACAAACCCCTTAATACGCTAATTCGTGAAGAAAGTTTGAAAATTAATGTTTTCTTAGCCGAGAAAATTTGAGGAGAAAAGTAAGCGTGTTTTTATCACATTTAAGGACACGATACGATTATGATTTTCCTTTGTATTTTCTTCATGTTTTTAAGGTGACATCGAAACGTCATTCAACGAACGTTATTCTTCTGTCGCTTACATTTTTATAAAATGTTTTTCAAAAACTTCATTGATTACGCCAGTCAATCAATCAATAAGTAGATAAATACATGGTTGACACGTCCTTTGTTTTTCCAAAATCCTTAGGCCCACGGGGCTGCCGGTGTAGTGTACTGTGCCACATCAAGAGAGCTGGATAATGCTGGTGGATATTACTTCAATAACTTTTACGCTATCGAGCCCTCAAAAGAAGCTTTAGATGCCAAGAAGGCGTTGGAACTGTGGAAATTCACCGAGCAACTTGTATACGAAAAGAAAAGGCTATACAAATATGATGTTTATTGACGAGCAACCATGCTGCGATTATGTGACAAATGTACATACGGTTGTCCACCTCGTTCTACATTATACTGCCCCTGCCCTTTTTTTACCCTATGGCCGTGCAGTTAGGTTGAAAATTGATACCGACTGGGTCAAAGGGCCTCAGAAGTGATCTAGGTGTCGATAGCTTCCTCGGTCCCTCGGCTCTATCAGGTCTCGAGGTCCATCTTTGCAGTTAGATTGAAAACTAAAACCGAATGGATCAGCGTAATGCTTTAATGAATATCTGAATTCTATTTAGTTTTGAAGACACAATTCTGCAGACAGTGGCGTAACTATAGGGGGGGCAGGGGGGCGGTCGCCCCCCCCCCCCCACACGACACCAGTATGGTCATCTACCGGAAAATTGTAGTCCTCTGTCGGAAATTTGGGTGTTAGCTGTTGAGATAATTATATCGCGAAATTCCTGTCATGATCTTAATTCTTAATCATGATCTTAATTCTTAATCATGATCTTAATTCGGAAAGACGTAATATAGGACAAATTAAGATGAATTTGTGTATTAGTGTATGTAAGAATGAGTAGATATGATTTATTGTAATGTAGGTTAGTTATTAAATATGGCATTTTTACGTGGCCACGCCCACATGACCACTCCCATTTGTCGGAAAATCTTAAGCCTTGCACCCGCACTAAAAATTCCAAGTTACGCCACTGTCTGCAGAAGAACGTCACTACGAGAGAAATTTGTAAACAAAAATAAAATAAGAAAGTTGGCTTGTTTCCGAGGATACTAAACGAGACCCTAATATTCATCATCATATTTCAAAGTGGGGTGAATAAATTACATGTAAAAAGCTAAAAAGTTAGTTCACGGTGAAGATGGAAAAAACCAAAAACTGTTTTGAGCGAAAGCCCTTGGTCAGAAAGTGGAACGTGAAGCGAAATAAAAAGTATGTAGGTGTTTAATGTTTGAGAAAATCATGTGACTAATATCTACAGTAGAGTAATTAATGAAATTTGCGTCGTCTCATTTGCAATTTTGAAACGCGCACGCAAGCAGCTGGTGGAGTTGGTGACAGAGGATCAAAGGGGATGACAATGTGTGGGAGCTCATACAAAGAGTTTGGGCTTTTTATTCGTCCATGTTGGACAAAAACCGTAACTTAGGAGAAAATGTTATCGAATACGTTCTGAAGAATCGTCGAAATTAGGAGAGTTCGAGTTAAAATTAAATCTCGAAAAAAATTTCCCGCAAAACATTGCAACAACGGTGTTAATTAGTTACTTCAATAATGTGGGGCTTAATTAACACGAATCGGCCAATGGGAAAGCTGGATACGGCGTTCACTACAGCTTTGTTGGTAACAAGCGATGGCGGTTGTGGAAGAGGATTGTTGAAGGATTACCAGACAGTGTATTTGCATAGTTAAAAGACGCTTCGTGCATTTATCCGGCCTTAGCTGGGTATTGTGAGATGGAAGACGAAGGGAGCTTCACGGTAGAGACCTCGGATTTTGAGGTTGACGATTTGGGCAGCGTGGACAGCGTAGAGATTAATCCTACACGCTTGCTGGACGATTTACGAGGAGTATACAGGGATCATTTGAAGAAAATTGAAAATGTTGACGAAGAAAGAGATGAGACGTATCGAGTGAGTCTTTTTGTTTTGTTTTAGATCAACGTATCCGCCTGAGTCTCGTGATCTTTTGGTAGACCGCGATGGTCTTGACAATGGGCATCAAAGGTCACTATTAAAGTACATATTTGCGGTCAAATAGTGCTATTTCAAACACTGTGTCTAAGAGCCGTTCAGGTTTCTTGTTCCTGTAAGTTTACCGACAGATAAACATTCACATCCTCGAATGGTTCTTGCACAGTTGAGGATTGATTAATTTATGTGGACTACACGTTAGATTTTTCTTTAGCACGTGCTAATGTTATGGCTCGATTTTAACCAGACATTATCCCAAATTTTTCAGGAAAATCCACTTTTATTCAGTTAAACTTAATTTTGCTTCATTTGGTGTTATTTTTTATATGGTTACAACAGGTGTTCAAAATGCTTTTCTGCCTGCTTCTTTAATACTGTACATGTACATATGTCAAACTATTACCGTTTGCTCTGAGTGCAGTCATGTAGAATTAATTGGAGAGAGGTCCCATTGGGGTTACTCTGGGCATGGTAGGGAAGAGTTTAAAAATATTTGACGCTTTGAAACTCCTTATTCCACAGCAATACACAAGAGCATCACACTGAGTGGAGATAGATGCAGGTCTGCCAGTACCCTCAGAACAACTTGCTAATGTTTCCTGTGGAAAACACCAGTTCTGTTTTCCTCAAAAGACATGAGAAGATGAGAAAGTTTTCATTTTACAACATGGGCATGGTCATCTTTCTTTTTTGCATGTAGCATGGTAGAAAATGATCGATTGACAGTTATTAGCCTATCGTCAGTGCATACTGACTCATACCTCCTGCCCGCAAGTGCTTTTAAATTATGTAACAGTTGTTAATTTCTATTTAGAAACAACCTCAAAGATGAGAATTTATAAGAGGTTTATGAAGCTATTTTTGGCTTCAGATAATAAATTAAATAGTGCTACATTTTTGAACCAGAGGGGATCAATCAATATAGGTTTTAACCATAAAGATTTTCCTCTGGGAAGTAAAATCATCCTATATTTACCTTAAGAATAGCCTAAATGAAAATTAAGTCTTAACTTTGAACTGAAGTTGTCATTCAGCTTTTGGAAAATCATTAATAATAAAACTTCCCAAGAAACTTCTTTATGGCTACAAATTTAATCTTTTCAAATCATATAAGTTCTTTGATGAATAATTATCCGTCCATATAGCATTACTATTACTGTACACATGGAAAAGAAATAGTTGCAGTTCAGCTGCCCATTTTATGGTACTTTATCTGACTTATATGTCTTTCTGCATGTTACTCTATAGAATCAGTTGCAGTCTCTTCAGTTATATGTCAATGATCTTAGCTCAAAAAATGACATCCTTTTGGAAACAGTTGAAGAACTTGAAAGAGAAGCAAATGAAAGAGTTGCTTTAGTGGAAGCCAAACTAGAACAGACATTATCTGCTTTAGAGGTAGGTTAAATATAAAGTTACATGTATAAACTGGTCATGGCTATATAAAAGCCAGTTTTGATCATCAAAGTTAATCAATTTGCATCACCCACAGGTTATACAGTAACTTGAAGAGTTCTATGAAGGCTTTGTCAACAAATATTTTCTTATTCCACTACTTTTTGAGTTTCTATAAGATATTCAGAGTTATACTGACAATACTGCAGATTGTAAAATCTGATATATTCAAATGACAGTTTCTTGAGTTATGTATCAGTTATTTTACACCTACTACTTTAAGTGTGATGTTGCTCTATTAGGAAAGCCTCACAATTATTGTAAATTTGAACTAATAATGACCACCTGATTGTGAATATTTTAAGTGTGTGCAGTATTCGTAGTGAGAGAAAGTTACTGTGAAGTACATTCTGTACAAGCAGGGGAAAGCAAAACCAAGAATTTCAAGGTATCATGTGGATACTTTAAAAGAACCTAGTACCAAGAGATTATGACATGCAGTTTGCCACTAAATCCCCTTTTTTCCTATCAAAATCTTGACAAGTACACTGAGATCTCTGCAATACAATGGAATGTACAGTATTGTCTATTTTATGATCATTAATGTATACCAATGCTATCATTTAGGTGACTGTGATTGCAGTTGTGACCAACCAAGGTTTAGGAACTTAGATCTTTGATTGTGATAGACTTATGGTATAACCATAAATCATACTCAATACATTGACTTCCTCCAACTAGACCTACTTTCCACTCTTAATAATAGCATATCCTTTGTTTACCTGAACACTCTAAATGTCATTACACAAATTACATTATCCAAATAGGCAACTGAATTGTACAGCCTTGTTTTTTATTTATTACACTGATATATTGAGTAGTACTGATATACATTGATTTTTAAAATAATTGTAGATGTCAACATTGAAATGCAATGACTTGGAAGCTGAAAATGAACAATTAACAAGTGATAATCAACAATTAGAGCAAGACGTAAAGGTACAGGCTTTAGTTATTGTTATTATTAATATGAAGTCCTTTATGTCAAAAGCTTGTTAGCATGCTTTGGTCAGTCTCTAAAAAGTGATAAAAAACAAGCAACCACAAAGAACACTGGATCCCTTTTAACTGTTAAGAAAACTAAATGATTGTTTTGTAAGGTGTGGAATGTTCAAGAATGTTTAACCAATCCAAACATGCTTACTTAGTTACAGTAGTAGAATGTATTTTATAGTATCATGACCGATCCATTATTCAATCTGTAACAAATGTTAATTACATGTATGTACAAAGTGATACCACTGTAAGCTATATACACTATAAACTATTACTAAATATCCCATGAGAAGATTGAGTGCAAAATTGGGTCTTAAGCATGAAACAAAGTTGTAGTTATTTGCATAAAATAATCTACACATTGTATTTTGTGATTCAGTCACAAAAATTGCATTGTACAGTGTAAAATGGTAATGATGCAATATCATTTTTAAGTGAGGTTGGGCTTGGATCTGATTGGATCAACAGGAGTGGAATTTCTACAACCATCTGCAAGTTAAAGGATTTTAGTTTGTTCATCTGATCAAAACACCCATGCCCTGTATTGAACCAATCAAATTTAATGTGCTAGAGAAAATTCTCTCCCAAGTTGGGAAGGGGGGAAATTCTGAAATGACAGTATTCTATTCAGGGGGTGTCCAGCTTAATGTGCCCGAATATTGTATCCTTTCAAAAATTGCCCAAATTTAATTTGACATGCATCCAGGCTACATATGTTGTAATTTTGCTTGTTAAGCCCAAATATATATAAATTAAATATAAATCAGTAACCAGAATGGATTTTGACCTACCTCACTAAACCAAATTTTACCCGAAATTTAATGCTCTAGCTATCAATTTTTGCCTGAGTTGTCTGGGATTTTTTGTCAAACTTTGGGGGGTGTCACCCCCCCCCCCCCCCCCCACGCTACACCCCTGATTCTATTTCTCATTCAACCAATGGTGACCGGGAATTTAATCTGTAACGTTGCCCCACCTTTCTAGGTTTAGTAAAACAGATTCAAAAGGTCAGATAACAACGTAGAGCACTGATGATGTTTTTGATATTTGAAATACGATATTTAGGTAAATTAATGTGTATCTCAATTGCATTTAACAGAAAGAGAAGGACATTAATGAATACGTTCAACATGAATCTGAACAGGTTCGGCAACAAAATGACGACTTGGAACACGATATTGGAATTCTCATTGACGTTATTGGAAATGCAAGGGCTGGTGGCAAATTAGAGGTTAGAGTAAAACTGAAGCGTAGCTTAAATCAATTTTTATTGATGGAACAAACTTTGTACGTTTTCAGATCAATTGAAGAATACACGACCACGCGACGATAGGTGTTGCCTCTGCTAACACGTTTAATTTCGAAGTCAGGATATAACTGTTAAGGTGTCAAGTTTTGAAGCCAATCTGGTCACAGCGTTTGGATTAAACTATAAATAAAGTTTTAAGAAAATGAAAATTACTTGAAATAGTCAGGTATAAAATCTTACAACATGAGAGTATTTAACAGTGTACTGAAACGTAACACCATAAAGTGTGGAGGAACGTCTTAGACCCGGTTTAAGCGTTATTTAAACGTTGCATTTCATTGAGACAAATTTAGTTCGTCGTCTGGTAGCTCAATATTGAATTTAACGGTAGCAGTAATTTACCTATTCATTTTGACCTGGTTCGAAATCCTGCCTAATGACGCATTCTGATTGTTCAATAAGCAGAAATGCAAATTACGTCTTGTAGAAGATGAAACTTGTCACATGGCAAGCAAGACCTTTTTCTCCGTCTCTTTCTTTCAGATTCACAACCTTGGTCTTAAAATAGTTCCTGTCGATAGAATTTTTGGTAGCCATGCCAAGATTTCCAGAGAAATGTAGGTTTGAAAAACTTTCGTTTGTCGGAGGGTGATTAAACATCATTTGTGCTTTTTCATCAAACGCCGAACGTGTGATATTTGTGAGGTTGTAAGGCGTTTTGTGTGCGACGTTTATCATGCAAGTGTTAGATTATGTTTCATCACCTTAAAAGGTCACCCCAGCCAAGTGTAAACACCTTTTAAGTATGAGTCCAACTTTAGCTTGTTCTACGTTACTTATCTTAGTATACCTCACCTCATCTTTCATCACCTCAACTTACCTCACCTCACTTCATGGGCAGCTTGCTTATTTATTTATTCACTACGTTTTTCACTTTTTTAGACATGAGGGCGAAGCCAGGTTACATGAACATATTTCAGAACTGAAAAAAGAGCTTGCAACGCGGGAAGAGACCATTGCAAGATTGGAGAAAAACATCGTAACTAAAGAAGAGGTTGGTGAATTTGCGCAATTGACGGACTTATAAGGGAAAGGAAACTGCTGTTATTTCATGAATCTGTATTCATATACATGTTAGCAGTTTGTGTATTAGTGTTACTACATTACTAAACCTGACAACTTTTATATCTGCATTCATATACATGTTCGTAGTTTGTGTATTAGTGTTTCTGCATTAATATACCTGACAACTTATGTTAACTTATGTTGTGGTAGTTAAATTTTAGAGAGGACCCTTTGGTTTCTTCCGGGCTTTCTCGCAATTTGTGACTACATAAACATTGTTATATTGACTTTCACGCATGAACTTCAAACCTGATCCGCTGCGAACAAAATGCTAATTCTCAATGACGTGAACTCCGTCGCGCCACATCTTCAGACATTGTCTTTTATACCTATAGAAACCGCTTTTTTACTTCACAGATTGGTTTGCCTCCCACATAGCACCCGTTGAAATGTTTTACAAGTGAATTATTGTTTGTTTTTTTACTCCGTAGTGTTTTTCTGAGCACAAAATAAAAATGTACATGTACAATTCAATGATCAATGAATTCGGTTGTCGCTGGACACCGAGAATTATTAGAGCCTCGATTTATCTTATCGCCCTCCACTTTCGGTTTTGGTAGATTGCTCAAGCCTCGGCCTTGATAATTCTCGCTATCACGTTCGAACTCACAAAGTAATTGTCGATATGTAGTCATTCTCTTACGTTTTCCTTTCCTAAATGCATGATAGTATATTTACATAACTTATTGTAATTGTCTAGGAATACCAGAAATTTTTGCTTAACAACTCCATTCAACGGGAAAAGATCGATTCTTTGAAAGACGATGCTAAATCGTATGGCATTGACATTGAACAATATAGTGCTTCCGAAACGAGCAAAGACGTTGTAATACGTCAGTTAAGAGACGACCTCGAACTAAGCGAGAAGCAACGAAAGGAGTTACTTTTAAACCTCGAAGAGTCGGAAAGCTTCATCGCCAGGTTACAAGGAGAAATGGGACGTCTTGAGAACGACAATTACATTTCAAATTCTGATGCCACAAGCAAGACTTTGGCGATTAAGAAGTGGGAAAGCAATTATAAGGAAAGTAAACTAGAGGTATGCCAGAAAGACTGTCCATGTTTCTAAGAATGGCGGTCGAATTTTTTTTTTTTATCTGTTATATTCAAGTGTCCTAGGCGTCGTGTGTCGTATATTCTGACCAATGTCATGTACAGTTGACAAAATTCTCGACCAATCTTTCGGTAACTGCTTCCTTGAAATGCTGGTGGCACAGTGTTAGTGCACGTGTCTCTCACCACTGCGACTAGGGTTCGATTCCGGTTTTATGCAGTTATCTAATTAAAGTTACCTTGGTCACATGTGAGAAAAGTGTTGTCCAGTTTGACTCTACCAAGCATCGCAGGTTTTCTCCGGGAACTCCGGTTTCCTCCCGTAGTAACACTGGACCCATGTGAGTGGCTTTTACTGGACCTCGAGGAAGAACAGCTTAGCTAGGTGATTGGGTTGTCCGGTATAAACAGACACTTCACTTCACTTCATTTCACTTCACTTAACTTCACTTCATTTTACTTCACTTCACTTTGCTTGGCTTTACTTTTACTTTTACTTCACTTCACATTACTTTACTTCACTTCACTTCACTTTACTTTACTTCACTTCACTTCACTTAGCTTAATCAGTTGAGCATTGACTAGATTCCATTTATCACCAGATCGACCCGAGTGGAAAGCCTCGCAGTTGCATTTTTCACCACTGGCCCCATTTTGGTCCCGGCTAAGATTGCTTTTACGTCCCTAGGTTTGGAAGACATTGCCTTGAGATTTATTTTTCATATCCATTGACTGTGTGTCTACTCGCGATAACCTATGATGGGAAGATAAAGTTAAAAATCTAAAGTCTAAACAAATGATTGCCCTCGCTTTTGGCAGGTCGCTCGATTGAATGAAAAGTTAAAAGAGCTGGAAAGCAAACTTCGAAAACAAGAGCATGACTCGGAAATGATGATTTCACAGATTGGCAAAGATCCGTGTGGGAAGATAAGATCTTTGGAAGTGGATTTAAAAAGCTCTGAAGAGCAAAGAAAAAAAATCGAAGACGAGCTTGCCAAAGCGCAGAGTGACTTGAGCTCAACGCAACTCGAACTCAAAGATGAACAAGCCAAATTAAAGAAAGAGGTTCGCTATGGAAGCTTTATCTCATCTGGGTTTATTTTACTTGTGACGAGCAAATTTTATAATAAACAGTCAGTCCTTGTAACTAAAATTCTGCATCTCTTTCCACGTTTAGTTGAGGAACTATGAGGAAACTGTTCAAAATCTCGAAGTGGAACTGGAAAGTGTAAAAGAGAAGCTCAGTGTCTCTTTAGCCGAGGTTTGTGTGGCCTTTATCCACTTTAGCCCTTTACCACACAGGTTTCCGGGAGGTCTCACTTTAACCTTTAAAATCATCTGGCGTTAGCCAGGGTAGAATTAAGTAAGTTGTCCCAGTTGCAACAGTCCAAGTTAAAAGGTCAAAATAAATCCTTTTTAAGTAACGTTGAGCGGATCCCTCACAGTGTATACATTGCCAGATATGAAGGAGATGATAGAATTCATGAATGCGTATTGCATCAATGGTGGTGAAACAAGGTACCAAACCTTCTATCTGCCTACCTACCCGCCTGCCCGTCTGGCTGCCTGCCTGCCTGTTTGTCTATCTATCTACCTACCTACCTACCTACCTACCTACCTACCTACCTACCTACCTACCTACCTACCTACCTACCTACCTACCTACCTACCTACCTACCTACCTATCTACCTACCTACCTACCTACCTACCTACCTACCTACCTACCTGTCTGTCTGTCTGTCTATCTATCTATCTATCTATCTATCTATCTATCTATCTATCAATCAATCAATATATCTCTATCTATAGTACATAATTATTGTAATTATAGTAATAATATATATAATATTTAACAATATTGAGGCTAATTCCCCCTCCTCTGCGCATAGTCGTTGCGCAGCCGTAAGTAAGGAATTTAACACTAAGTAAATCCAATATACCACTGGCTATTAATTGCGGGCTCGAATTGTTTACAGTTTCTGACGACGTATAACTCTATTTTATTTTAGGCTCACGAAAAGGAAAAAGCGCTCAGAAAAATTCAACAGAAGCAGATGCAAGCTTCGTATGAGGTAAAAGCAGTAGGAGTAACGGACAAAAGCTCTCCACGCATACTCAATTCATTTAATTTGTTATGGTGGAAATCTTTATATAGTTCTGAAGCTCAAGGGGCAAAGAATATGAGAATCGATAAAACTTATCCGAGCAATTTTAGGGAAAATAATTTATCAATTTATTAATTATCGTTTATCAGTGCGAAATTATGAGAATCAGGTGTAACCCTTGATTTACTATGTTAAATTTACGATTGCCTACTAGTAACTTATGCATGTTTCCCGAAATTTCATGCAAACTCGCCAGCATATGTATTTTTACTTTTCGCCTGATTACACCAGCTCAGCACCATATGACCTGCGATTATTTAGTGCATCTCTCTTTGATCTTGAAGGCAGAGTTTCATAGTCTTTTCCTGTTTTCGTTCACGTCAGATTGAGCAAGAAAAAGCTTACCTTGATAAAGTGAAAGAAGATTTTAAAGTTGAACGCGAGCAGAGAGTAAATGCCGAGAGAAAGGTACAATAAGTGTAATTACTATAAAATTCTGGTATCATCTCAATGTTAATTCGTTACAAACGGTAGCTAATTCCACGTGGCGCGAATATGGTTTGCCATATTTGAATAGATTGTTTTTTACACAAGAAGAAATAACATTTCTGTGGTAAATCGTTTTCAATCCGCACAATTTAAGTTGTTTACAATTCAGTAGTTGTATGTTTTTACATCCACGTAGAGTCTTCATGGGAACATTACGAAATGATATAATAACACATTTATTGAATATGGTTTTTGCTTGGTTGTAAGGATTACCCTAGTTTCGTTGTGTATTATACACCTCAGCCTTTAGCAGATTACAAAAAACTCGTCCTTGATAATTCTCGCTATCGTGTTGAGCCTCATCCAATATTTGTCTTACAGCATGGTCAGTTTAGGGGAATGGTTTGGTAACTCGACGAACGTCTTTGTTCGTTGTTGAAGCCTTGGCCAAACTGTCAAATTGAGTTGAAAACCGATCAACTGAAACGACTGATTGCATGGTAGATCAATCGTTGTGTTACTTGCTTACTTGGCGTCACTTTTCTAGATTCAAGAATTGCAAGAAGAGAGTCGCCGACTATTGGAGGCCGCTGAACAAGAGAAAGAAACGCTGGTGAACAAGGTATTAAGTTTTCATCATCGCCAAGAAACTACTAAATAATCGTTTGAATCAGGGGAATTATTCGACATTTGGGATTTAAAACTATATCCGGACGTATACCTTGCTGTGGCGGGAATGCTTGTCAGCTATCCATTGTTTCCTTCTTGTTGTATCACATGTAGTCAACTGGACAGACATGTTGTACAGCATAGAAAAAGTTTTAAGGTAGCGCTCTGGCAAAAAACGCGTAAGAAACTTCCGTAAAGTGTGCTGGACCTTTATCACTACTTTTCTTCAAAGCTAATTGTATAAAAGTATGATAAATGAATGTTTAACTGGTGGAAACAAGAAGCTGGACGAACAAATTACGAAGTAAGGTAAACAGCAAGATCCAACGACGAAAACCCAATTTGAAATGGGAAAGAAAACCAACCGAAAGCTCTATAATAAGTCGTTTATTAACCTCGCTTTCTCGGTCACTCCACTTCTTTTACTGCAATTCGGTGTGGGATGGCCTGAATCAACGACTCGCTGAAACACGACAAAAGTTACAAAATCCAGCGGCCCGGGCCAGTACTCATGTTTAACGTTATTAATAATCTTACCCCACAATATCTACAAGAATTATTTAGTTTTCGTAACCACAGTTATAACTTGAGAGATTATGAAAATAAACGTACTTTACCTAAACTTAGAACAGATTACTTAGAACATGGTTTATGCTACAATGGACCATCTCTTTGTAATACTCTTGCTGGTGACTTGAGATCATGTGAATCTCTAGGTATGTTCAAAAAGGGAGTCTATAGGTTCTTTTCAACATTGTACTCCCTCACGGCAATCATGTAAAGCAGTAAATTGTTTCCTGTTAGTTTATTAGTTTTTTTGTGACTTGCATGCAAATAATTTTACTCTTCCTCTGATGATTTTACCGTGGATAAATAAAGTTGTCCTGGCTTGTCCACTACGTGCTCGGAAGTATTTGCCTTCGGTTTTCTTCGCACGATCATTACGAAAACCTCATACAAATACTTTCCCTAACGGACCTCGCTCACGATTAATTAGTATTATTAAACAATTATTTTCTGTTAGACCATATCATACTTTGTCTTCCAGATTGATCACCAAGCTAAATCGATGGCAATGCTTGAACAGAAGTTGAACGAATCTAAGGCCGCTAATCTACAATACAATGATAAGGTAAACCTCCGTTTTATTTAACCAGAACGAGGAGGCGTGTCTTGGAGGACGCTTTGGCCAGGAAATCTTTTTCTTCCTTTCTCTTTGAGGTTAAATTAATGCGTAAGTCACAGCGGTTGAATGCCGTCGTGATTCTGGAAACGTTATGGCGCACAATTCTTCGTCTCACTTCGTTTTCATATTCATACTCTCTTCTCCAGACTGGTTCGAAATAGTGTAAAACGTTATGTTTGGAGACTTTCCAGATTCCGAAAAATACTAACACTTTGAGAACCCAATATCTGAGCCAACAACAAGACGTGGGAATGATTGCGTTGATATTTTGACTTTATTAAAAGTTCATTTTCAAGTGGAACTATTTCAGTAACTGTGACCCCCATTTATTATGTAGGCGGGAAAATTGTATTGCGAACTAACGCCCTTGCGCAATCGATGAAATCTTATATTCTAGAACCAAGTGGTGTATTTTTTGGAAATCACTGTCACAAGTGGCATATCCACAAAGAATGGTTCGGTCCATCCCAGCTTACTCCGCGTTTAATGATACTTCTAATTATAAATAATAATATATTTATGATTAATAATTAAGATTAATTATTAATACTAAATATGATATTAATATGTTATTATGACGTACAATAATAATAAATAGAACTTTTCGATGCAGCTTGAAGATACGGACTTTATGTTTTTGCACAACAAAGACAGTCTCTCAAAACAAAATTGGCATCTCTATACTGTCGTGTAATATCCACTCTACCTGATTTTATTACGAAGAAATAATGATACTTGTGACTGTTAATCATTTTCGAGGACTGATTGGACTATGTAAGTCCTTGAACATTAACTCTTCCCTGGCCATATCAGATTACTTTACTCTGGTCAGTGACTAACGATTATGCGCGTCAAGGCGAGACATCTCGACGGAAAGTGTAGGATTCTGCTTTTGGGTCACGTTAAGTTTAGCCGATGCTCCTGAATTAATTAGGGAATCGCAGACACTACTAACCTAACCGTCACCCGTACCCTGAACGCGAACCTAGCCCTATCCCTATTTCTAACTCCAACTCTAACATTAAAAAGGCAATCGGTTTGTAAGCGGTTTGTAAGCATCCACTAAACTGCGCTCAGTCCATTTTTTTACTTTTTTTCTACGTAAGTACTGGAAATGCTAAATCTTGATTTCTTATAGTTAACAGAATATGCTGATGCAACAAGGGAGCTGCACTTTCAGTTAAATATTATTAAGAACGAGAAAGAAAACGAAATAAATGAGGTAAAATCAAGTTGTTATCGCAATGAACGCGTTGAAGAATATCTGTTGAATACAAGGACCTAGTCAACTCGTCCATTGACAGTCTCCAGAACGTCGTGTGCACTACCTTTTTGTTTTATCTTGCCAGCTCTAGGATGTAACTAATTAAAAGGCTGTTCAGTTTTTTATTAATGAAAAGTCGAGTGTGACCTTTTATCCACTGAGGATATCCTGCTTGGCATTGCTAGTATCTTCACAATCTTTGTTACTGAGTAGACGGTGAACGGAGAACAAAGTTCATTTTGAAAAAAAGGTTGTGCTTTGAGTCTCAAAAAGATTGTTTAATGTGTTAATGAAAGTATGGCGCGATTACGTCTGGGAAAAAATGGTCACTCAGTTCTCAAAGCCAATAAAAATGAAATTAGAAACTTCAGGGACTTTCACTTGAAACCAAGACGTCGTGCAGTAAATCCTCGACGATGAGGTGTCGGCAAAACTTGTGTTGTTCAGACGAAGAATTGGAGTATGACAGAGGACGGAAGTATAAATTTAGCAGTGATTTAACCGTTTTACATGCTTCTTTACGTGCCTCATATATAGTTCGACGAGATTTTGCAGATCTTTAAATAACACTAGTTGCCCTTTGCGATAGGTAAAAATAATAAAAGAAAGTCTGGAGAATGAAGTCAAAATGGAAAAAGAACGTCGGCAAAGATGTGAGGGCAAGGTGAGGTGTTAAGTCTGCTGTTTGCGCTCCATTTGTTCTGAAAGTAATAGATAGTATTGCTAGATTAAGATTAGATTTGTTGTCGTTCGTTCGTTTTTTTGTTCGTTCCTTTGTTCGATCGTTTGTTCGTTCGTTCTTTTGTTCGTTCGTTCTTTTGTTCGTTCGTTCTTTTGTTCGTTCGTTTGTTCATTCGTTTGTTCGTTCGTTTGTTCGCTTGTTTATTTGTTCGTTCGTTCATTCGTTCGTTCATTCATTCGTTCATTCGTACATTCGTTCGTTCATTCGTTCGTTCATTCATTCGTTCATTCGTACATTCGTTCATTCATTCGTTCATTCATTCATTTATTCTTTTCAGTATTTATTCACTCCTTCAGTCGTTCATTATCACTTGATATTTGCAGTGCCTTGCTGCTCAAACTGAAATGCAAAGATTACAGCTGGCCACTGAAGATTTCAAATCCAATTTGTTAGATAAGGTAGATACCCTTCATCCTTTCACGCTAAAATACCTTTCTAAAGGTGGTTAATGGTTTTGCATTTTGGTAAAAATGCTGTTATTTTTGTCGGACTGCACGTAGGTTGAAACAAGAAACAAATCCATCACCAAATTAGAAACGGTTGTTGATGAACTCAGAATGAAGAACGTTCAGCAGTGCAACAAGGTAATTTTTGGACGTGTGTCCACATTTGGAATCTCGTACGATCAGATATACACAACTTTGTAATCCCCGAAAAAGATCTATAAAAGACTATTGAAACTAGGAAGAATGTCAATGAAGCCCAAATTCCTTGAGTGACGTAAACTGCGAAAGTCAGTCGAAACTTTTGATCAAAAACAAAACCAAGTTCTGAGTTGACTTTTGCTATGTAGGATAATCGTGGAATTTTTTCTGTTTGTTAGCGCACAAACCATGAAAAGTCCTCTCAGAAGCACGTTAGTGCATTTGGCTTTATATTTCTTAGTTCTCATTTTTCAACCACTTTCAGGTCGAAGAATACGAAGATACCGTCCAGGAGCTGCAGTACAAACTAAAATTGCTTGACGGCGAAAAATCAAATAAAGTTGCCGAGGTAGATAATGTCTGAACACTAAAGTGACAAGACATTATGCATGAGAAAAATCTTGAATTGTTCCTATATTTCGGTGTCGTTTAAGAGTTTTAATATGTGGCTGTGGCTGTTGCTGTTATTATGTCTGTGAAATTGATCAGGGTTTTCATCGTAATTAGGATCATAGTTATGTTGTTGTTTCTGACGTTCTTGTTTTTGTAGTTTTTAGGTTTTAAGTTATTATTGCAAATGCTGACGGTCTGTCGATGTTTTTGTTATTATTGTTGTTGTTGTTTTTGTTGTTCTTATTGTCGTTGTTATTGTTGATGTTATAGTTGTCGTCGTTGTTGCTGTTGTTGTTGCTGTTGTTGTTACTGTTCTTGTTGTTACTGTTGTTGTTGTAAGCACTACAGTCGATGGACTGACGTCTACAACGCGGACGACTTCCTCGGCAATACTTAGAAAAATTATACGAGCGTCAGAAAGTCGTGAAAGTGCGCATCTTCTTCAACCATTGCAACAGTCAACACTAGTTAGCTTACAAATGGTTATAATTTTTAGCTGGAAAAAGAGAAAGCTTTCCTTGAAGAGGAAATTAAAGCGGAATCTGAACAGAAACAAAAAGCGGTTGAGGAGGTAATATTTTATTATTATTATTATTATTTTCTTCTCCGCACTGTTTGCTGTGGATCCGGTATTCATCGGTGCCAGCTGTCTACAACCAGTAGACTAAGGTGGCACTTTTGCTTCTTGTTTTCTAGCACTCTTCTTAAAATTCTTGCTGTTCCAAGAAGTGTAGTTTTCTGGATATCCTCAACGTTCACCGTTATTCCAATCCTCTCAATCCATTGTTCAAACTTTATACTTACACAGCCCAAGGCTCCAACGACAACTGGAATTACTTCTACCTTTCTCATTGACCACAGGTTCTTAATCTCTCGTTTCAATGCTTGATACTTTTCTGTTTTTTCTGTTTCTTTCTCACCAATTCTGTTGTCTCCTGGTATGGCTACATCAATTATTGCACATTTCTTTTCTGCTTTGTCTACTATTACTATATCTGGCTTTCGGTATTCTATCTGGTTGTCGCACTGGATCATAAAATCCCAAAGAACTTTTACTTTATCCGACTCTACTACTCCCTGGGGGTCATGTTCGTACCACTTGCTCGCTCTTTCTAGATCGTGTTTTCCACATATTTTCCAATGTATAATTCTTGCTACATTATCATGTCGACTTTTGTACTCTCGTTGTGCAAGTTTTGTGCATTCGCTTACCAGATGTCCCACACTTTCTCCTTTTCCCCCGCAATTTCTGCATAGCGGTGAGCCTACAGATTTATCAATTTTGAACTTGCTATAGTTAGTTCTTATTGCCTGTTTTTGAGCTGCACATATTAGGGCTTCCGTTTCCGGTTTCAAATCACTCTTTTGTAGCCACCTCCACATCTTTTCCTTATCTATGTCTTCACTTTTCTACCTGTTGAACTGTCCATACATTCTCTTACCTATCCATCTTTGTTCTCTTTCTTCGACTTCTCTCCTCTTATACTGTTGCTTTGGCATACTATCTTCAGTCGTGATAACTTCTTTTTCTCTTACTTCAACTAATAAAGGTTATACTGCATTTTTGATGTACCATCCGACACCATTCTCCTCTGATCTAATACCTGACTCACAGCTTATCAATCCTCTACCACCTTTTTTTCTCGGCAAATATAACCTGTCTACATCACTCTTAGGGTGAAAAGCTCCGTACATGGTCAATATTTTTCTCGTTTTTCTATCCAAGCTCTTTATTTCTTGATCGTTCCAGGTAAGGATTCCTGCACCATACCTAAGTAATGCGACTGCCCACGTGTTCACCGCTTGCATTTTGTTTCTGCCGTTTAATTTCGACTTCATGACCAACCTCAACCTCCGCACATACTCCTTTTTGAACTTTGATCTCATTTCTTCTTCCATTAATCTATCTATCTCCAAGATACCCAAGTATTTATATCCCTCTTGTTCAATCACTTTCATTACTTCTCCGTTCGGCAATGCCACTCCGTCATTATCGGCAATCTTTCCCCTCTTTAGAATTAATACCCCGCACTTCTTAATTCCAAATTCCATGCCGATATCCTTACTGAATAGATGGACCGTCTTCACAAGAGAGTCGATCTGTGCCTCGCTCTTACCATATAATTTGAGGTCATCCATATACAACAAATGATTGATCTTTTTCTTTCGGCCCTGGAATTC
This sequence comes from Heliopora coerulea, assembly GCA_030142905.1. NCBI lineage: Eukaryota > Metazoa > Cnidaria > Anthozoa > Scleralcyonacea > Helioporidae > Heliopora > Heliopora coerulea. Next base: position 132,186 of record JASJOG010000414.1, on the reverse strand, counting down.
ATATCCTGCCTTCACTTTCCTTAAAATAAGGCTAAGGGGTGTCACACAAAGCACGAACAACAGCGGTGACAAACTATCTTCCTGAAATATACCTCTTCTGATATTTACTTCTCCTACACTCTCTCCACAAGCAGACAATTCTGTTTTCCATTTCGTCATGCTATTACATACAAACTGTTCTATGTTTTTGGCAATTCCAAACATTTTCAAACATTCCTCAATCCATGAATGTGGTACCATGTCGTACGCTTTTTGATAATCTACCCATGACATTGCTGGGTTAGTGTGTCTTTTTATGCAGTCCTTGAGCACCAACTTATCAATGAGCAACTGGTCTTTGGTTCCTCTGCATTATTATTATTATTATTATTATTATTGTTATTATTATTATTATTATTATTATTTATTATTATTATTATTTTCACTATTAAAAATAAACCCTAAAACAAAACCTAGCAAATATTGACACCGAAAATATGTTGAGAAACATTGAATCGCGTTAGCAGTTTTCTGAAGACCGCTCTCCACGAGGCGGATTTTATCGTGTGAATTGACACTCCCACATAGACTTCTCATTTTACTCAGCAGACAGGCCTTGAAAAAAAAGCGAAAAAATCTCTTCGCGCGAAAAAAAAATCTCATACAGAGAAGCAGGCTTAAGAAACAGAGCCCTTCTCACTACATTCAGAAATGTTTGCTTTCCAGGAAAGGGGATTGTTGTGCAGCAAATCAATAATGTCTGTTGTAAAGCAAAAGTTGAAAACATTTCTAAGAACCACGTGTCTTCAATGTTTCTCAGCCTTGCCGTACTTTTGGTTTGTGAAACATAAAGACCCAAACGTGATGAATTTTAGTGCCGGAAATGTAGATAATTTGAACTATGAAAAACGTACAGTTTGTGTTTTGATCAACCGTGCTAACAGTGATCGTGAGTATTCAAACTCTTATTGAAATATTTTATATCAGCTGCGTAAAGTCGAAGAAGAAATGAAAAAATTAAGATCGGAAGCAGATGATCAAAGAGATGCATTAACCAGCGAGGTACGTTTTTTTAAGATCTGCCAGTGACTTAGTTGGTTGCCTGGTCAGCAAGTAATGTCACTGGGAGTTTATTCTATCGTAAACCGTGCTCGGTATTTTTGTTGTAGTCTAGGATTTAAGTTGCTCTCTCGCTACAGATGCTGGTACGAAACTGACGGTAAATTGTGAGAAATCCAGCATCTCTGTTTACCTGGCTCCAAAGAGCAGATTTTATGAACTGCTTTTCTCGCGGACTTCTCAATCTTTGACAGCAAGAGAACCGTGCGATATAAACCACGAAACTGAACGTAGCGATCGTTTATTGTCAGAAATGCAAAAGACTATGTTAGAAAAGAAGCAACTGATAAGGAGACCTCCAGATGAAATTCAAGCCTCGCAATTTTATAGTGTAACAGATGCAATTAACATAGAAAGAAGTTCTTAATTGTTTCCTTAACCAATATTACAAGGTTCAGGGGGAAAAGTAGTTTGCTATTTACACCTGTCTATTCTCGTTGATATATGAATTTGTTCTGCAGGTTGCGGAACGCCATGATGTGATTGTGAAACTTAAAGTTGATCTCGCTTCTTGGGAAGATCGTCATAGAGACGCAATCGCACAGGTACTTTGAGCAAGTTGTAATCCTTTTCTTATGGGTTTTTTAATGAGACAGATTGACAGAAATCGAAATTACCGTGTATTTACTTGTAGTAATATCTCCCGTGGGTTTAACAGTGGGCTAATTATGATTCTATGATGTGCTTTCTTGACAGCTTGCTGAACGGGATGGTGTGATCCAACAAATGAAGGACGAGTGTACTGAATATAATGCAAAAGTTAGTTGTTTTTGTTTGTTTGTTTGTTTGTTTGTTTGTTTGTTTCTATGTTCATTTGTTTGTTTGTTTTTTATTTTTGTGTTTCCTTCCTACCTTGCCGTGCTGACAACATATTCACAACTTCACTAGATTGAAGACTATAAAATGAAGCTTGAAAAACTTAGATTGGACTTTGAAGAATCCCAGAAAAAGGTATACGGTATTTTTGAAACAAACAATGTCGTACTTCTCTAGATACACCGTCGTGCATAACGAACCATATTCCCTTAATAATAACAATTAAGGCCTAGCAGAGAATGTGTTTAACAGCCATGAGATCATATAGCTGTTATACGCATTTTCTGCTGTGCCTTAATTTTTATTATTAAGCTACGATTTCCGCCTGGTTTATCACTAACCATATTTCCTATTTAACGTACTCTTGGATGGCGTTAAACACTCGCTCAAATTGTGGTCTTTGTCTTTTCATATTTAGATGTCAGAATACGAACATAGACTTGAGTTCCAGGAGAAATCCAGCGACGGAATTGCTGAAACGTACGCAAAACAGGTAAGGTGTGGGCCTTAAAATATTCAATAACTATTTTTGTCTCCCCCATGAGAGATGACAAGCCTCTGTTTATTCGCACAGTACTTTTGTTTTTTGTCTTCTTTTTTTAATTATAGATTGCTGAAAAAGACGCTGCCTTTAGGCAATGTCAAGAGCAAATTACCACATTAAAGGAACAACTGGCACAGACCGAACTTAAGGTATCTTCATGTGTTCGAGTGTGAATGCAAAATATTCGTTGAATGTACCCATTACCTCCCCGACATTACTCTCATTATTAAACTCGCCACCAAGCTCTCGACAACGGCCTTCTTAGCTTAGCTGGCAAAGTACTGCATTACATTCTCTGAGTCACGAGTTCGTTTCCCAGCCTTAGGCCTTAAGGGCTGTTTACATGCGCGACTTTGCACGTTGCAATTGTCATCCTGGTGTATGTAAGAAACTCGTTTGCAGTCTATGCAGCAAGATATGCGCTCATGATTCGCCGTAGTTTGTCCTCGACACTCTCGTCAGTTTAACTCATACTCCAAGATGTCAATCGCAAGGCACAAAATTGCACGTTGCGATTGTCACCCTGGTGTATGCAATAAACCCATGACAGTCTACCCAGCAAGATATTCACTTATAATTCGCTCCAGTTTGTCCTCGATACTCTCGTCAGTTAAACACATACTCCAAGATGTCAACTACAAGGCACAAAATCGCGCATGTAAACAGCCCTATAGAGCTGCATTTTTTCGTAACTGGTCCCGTGTGGGTTTTAAACAGTCAGTTTTTAAATCACAAAAGTTTCCTTAAGATAAATTGTTGGTTCTCGCCATCAAAATGTTTTTGGGGTTATCAAGTTTAGTTTGTTTTGTTGTTATTGGGGGTTTTTTCTGATAAATTAAGTTTTTTTAACAATATAAGGCTTAAAAAGTAAAAGGTTTTAAATTTATATTTACAGAAGCGCAGATGCATGCAAGGCATTCTCATCAGTGATGGCGTTCATTATCTCTTTAGGTTAACTACCGAGAAGAAGCTTTGAAACGTATGCAGCAGCAACAAAAGGATTGCCTTGAGGAAGTTTCGAGACGAGAAAAGGCAATTCAAAAGTTGGAGATAGAGTTGCTGAAAGCGCAAGAGACTGTCAGACTCGCCCAAGACGACGTACGGTGAAGGAGTAACATTTCTATCGTAACATGATGCTTGTTGTGTTTAAAAAGTGTTCAGATTGGTCATTTTCTTGAAATTTTGTGTTGAAAAGGTTTCCAGGAAAGACGATTCTTCACGCATGTTGGATGCTGAGTTAAAAGCAGCCAAAGAAAAACTAAGAGAAGCTGTTGAAGAGGTATGTGTGTTCTGTGTTTGTTGCTACGGTGCTGTGTCTTAGAAGCAACTAGGAACGTTAAGACCTGTGGTGTCAACTTCTACGACGACGTCGCTTAGACAAATAAATTCTTCATTCAAGACAAAGAAAATGAATAATTATTCGTCTCGTATTGTCTGCATCGTCGTCGTTCCATATACATAGACAGTGAAGGCATTTTAACATCTTGAAGACAACGTTATTCTTCGTTTTTACAAAAGCTGTTGCTTAAGATTCACTTCGACCAGAGAGTACAGTCGTTCTGGAAGAACTGGAGCGTTTTGAAAGTTATAAAACAATCCACAAGTATCCTATACGGGTGTCAGTTAATCATTGTTTCTTTAAATGCTGAAATTCTACGGGACGTCAACGTTGAAGTTCACGTTGAAGATTGTAATGTCCCTGCTGTGACGATTATTTTTACAGTTAATGAAATGCTTAGGAGCAGCAGCCCTTGACTTTAAAAATGGAGTCGAAGGTTTAAATGCATTTCGAAAGTGAAGGTTATGGGCAAAGCGGAGGCTGTGGTTAAAGTACTGTTTAATAAACGAGCGGTTTATCGGATATAAAACACGAGGCGATAGCCGAGTGTTTTAGATCCGATAAAGCACGTACTGCGAGTTTTTTTGAACGGCTTAAAAAACAAGACTCTTCAACGTCATGCAAACTTTCAAAGAATTAAGTTGAGTTGATGTTTAAGTTGTTTCGTTTCGTTATCATTTTTTAGAACGGACGTTTAGAGGCTCGATGTCAGTCTCAACGAATGTCGGCCCAGACCGAACAGAGTGCTTTAACGAACGAGGTAGACATTAAGTAAATTTTAGGTACAATTTAGGGGATGATAAATTTCCAGGCTTTTTGTGGTGTGTTGTGCGTTGCCGTATCGTGTCATAACGTTCTTTGTCATACGCTTTGCTTTGTAATATTCTGTGGTGCTGTGCGTCGTGTTGTGTTGTGTCGTATTGTGTTGTGTTGTGTTGTGTTGTGTTGTGTCGTGTTGTGTTGTGTTGTGTCGTGTTGTGTCGTGTTGTGTTGTGTCGTGTTGTGTCGTGTTGTGTCGTGTTGTGTCGTGTTGTGTTGTGTTGTATAGAGTTGTGTTGTGTCGTGTCGTGTTGTGTTGTGTTGGGTGGTGCTGCGCTGTGCTTTGCTGTGTTGTGTCCTTTTGTGTTCTTTTATGTTGTGTTGAGGTCGTGAAGCGTGACGCAACGCTCCCCTGCGCTGCGTTGCGTTGGATTATGTTGTATCATGTTGTGTTGTCATTGCGTTGTATATTGCATCGTGTCGTATTATGTATTGCTGTGTTGTTTCGCGTTGTGCAATGTTGTGGTGCGTTACGTAGTTTTGAGTTGTGTGTTGTGTCGTGGTGTGTCGTGTTGTGGTGAAACGTGACGCAACGCTGCCCCGTGCTGCGTTACGTTGCATTAACGTTGTATTATGTTCGTACCTCTGTGTTGTCTTGCGTTGTGTATTTCTGTGTAGCATTTTGTTATATATTGCTGTGTTGTGGTGTGTTGCGTTGTTTTGTGTTTTATTGGGTTGTGTTATGTGTTGTGTATATCTGCTGTGAATTGTTGCGTTGAGTTGTGTCGTGTCGTGTCGTATCGTATTGTGTGGTGTTGTGCTGGCCAGGCCTGGGCTGTGTTGTATTGGTTTGTGTTGTCTTGCGTTGTGTTTTATTGTGTTGTGTCGTGTAGTGTCTTGTATTTTGCGTTGTGTCGTTTTATGTCATTTTTTGTTGTACTACGTTTACCTGAGTGGAGTGAAGTTGAGCTGAATTGCGTTGAACTATCTTATTGTATGTCCGATTGCGTTAGTTCGTCTTGTGGTTTGTCGTTTGTAATTCACTTTTACTTACGACCTTTACAGATATATCATCGCGACGAAACCATCCATAAACTGCAGATAGAGAAACTGCATCTCGAAGAACAAATTGTCAAATGTGAAGATGAGGTTATACCTGTGACTTCATATCATCGTTCATGATAGCTTTCGAATTGATTTAATTGTGATTTTGATTGTCTGCTCTGATAATACCATTAGGTAAAAGCACATGAACAGTCCATTACAATTATGAAGGACAAGTATGAAGAATGCTTGAAAGAGGTCCGTCCGGCATAGTGCAATTCAGTGTGCAATACAATACGATAAGATACGTGTATAGGGCACGATACTGTACGATACTGATGCAATGCAAAGTATGATACTGCACTACAGCTATGGTGTAGCACGACACAGTGCAGTATGGTGCAATACAGTACAGTACATTACCGTCCAGTACGGTACGGTACAGTATGGTACGGTACAGTATGGTACGGTACAGTATGGTACAGTACAGTGTGGTACGGTACAGTGTGGTACGGTACAGTATGGTACGGTACAGTGTGGCACGGTACAGTATGGTACGGTGCAGTGTGGTACGGTACAGTATGGTACGGTACAGTATGGTACGGTGCAGTGTGGTACGGTACAGTATGGTACGGTACAGTATGGTACGGTACAGTATGCTACGGTACAGTATGGTACGGTACAGTATGGTACGGTACAGTATGATACGGTACAGTATGGTACGGTACAGTATGGTACGGTACAGTATGGTACGGTACAGTATGGTATGGTCCAGTATGGTACGGTACACTACAGTATACTACAATATATGAATAATAACAACACAAAAAACTTATAAATCATATGTAGGTCATGTGTAAATTAGCTCCTAGTCACTCTGATGATGTCGCGTGTCGCGACGAAACGTTAGTTAATTCTTCAAAAAATTATGCTTTAAATTATCGATATGTTATGGCTTTATTCCACGTTATATGCTGGGCATTAGTATTCATTCTTCGCCTAAACTTACAATAGTTGACATAGTTGATGTCACTTTTTATTTCATCCAGACAGGAACAGGTGTGCATTGCTTGCTTTTTCCCACTCTCATTTAGGCTGATGAGCGAAATCGATTTATTTCTGATCTGAAGGAAGATTTACATAAAGTTAAACAAGAGGCTGCACGCAGTACTGAAAAGGTAACTTACTTCTACAGCTTTTTTACGTGGTTAACTTACGCGTTATGATTGGTCGTATTGCAGCTCAGAATGACACGGTTTTGTTTGCAATTCGCTTTCTATTCGCACAGTCGAAAGAATAAACGAGAGGTAGTTACGTTCGTCGAAATATTTCGAAGTTCAAATTGTTTTGATGCATTGAAGTAGTTGTTTTCAATGACATCATGATTAGTGTGTAGCGATGCTAAATTTGAAGCGAAACAGGCTGGCATCGAAAGAATACCTACTTTGAAAGATGAAGTGCGCCGTTGAGGAGAAAATGAACAGAAAGCCCAAGAATAGATTTTGCGTTAACCTCATTTTGTTTGGGCTGAACGTGAAATTCAGTCAATAAGTCTTCGAGATTGTTGTTTTGTGTGGCATGACAGATCTTGCAAATGTCGCATTTGTATCCCTTGAATGTTTTAGATGGAAGGACACGAAGACACCATAAAGGATTTAAACTTCAAGCTAAACTCGGCGGAGAACGATGCAAAGAATAATCATCATCAGGCTAGTATTGTAATTTTTGCTTCTGTGTTGCCACAGACACACTAAAAAATATCAAATTGATACAACATTGGCAGACGAGCAGATTTGGGCTATATATGTTCGTCTGTTGATAGTTAATGCTGTAGCAGTTTGATATGACCTACTATGGAAACGAAACGGACTCATTATGTTGTCAATAAAAATCCTTTCAGCGAGTGAAACGGTAGACTCTATGACGAGGAGCTTTCGTTTGTAGCGATAGTTTTTTGTCATTTCAATTTCGGTAGTTCTTCCAGTTGTTAGCTTGCAACACGTGGTTTTGGATTTCCTACGCATCATTCTGCTTATCTACAATATGGCTAAGTTTGTTGTCCTGGTCTGTTCGTAAAATGACGCGCATGCACTGATTGGTTGCCGAGCCGCCAGCACACGACGTCATTGCTTTCTCAGGCAGTACGCTTTCTATTCCAGACAAGTAAGTTTTGGCGGGAAGTCTTATTTTAAATGAAAATGAAGGAAAAATAGATATCTCCATTGGAAAATCCGAAGAATGAAACGCACTGGAACAGTGCAGGGCTCCTTTTCTAAAGATACTGGTACAAAAGAACGGCAAATTAATATGAATATTTAACAGTAAGTGCTTGAAATGAAACGAACTAGCTACCAGGTTAAGTTAACCACAATATCTGAAGACAAAAATACTGTTAAAAATGGAAATGAAAGTCAACCCAAAGCCATGTGATAAATTCCATATAAACCTCGCTTACTCGGCCAGTACGGAGCATATTTTCCTAGGCATTTTTTCGTGCAGACCTCGCTTCTTTGTCGCTTGTTCCATACGCGGAAGCTTCTGGAAAATGCTTTCTCGTATGGACCAACGTCTCGATGAATAAGGTTCGGGAATCAATGTCCTGTTGCTGAGCGTGCGTAAGGCATCGTGTTGTGTCTTCCCTTTTGTATTTTTATGAAAACCAAGGTTAATTGACTCACAAGTTCACAAATAAATGTTATTTTCCGCTAGGTGTTAATAAAAGAGGAGGTTATCAGTCAACTGAAAGTTGAAGTAGACACGTTGCGAACACAAGAAAAAGATTTGGAAGAAAAGGTTTGTTGAATGTGAACTTGCAAATGAACATCGTGTCCATATCCTTGTGTAACGTTATAAAACAGCAGTTTGTTTTTTTTTTTTTTCAATTGAAAGAGCAGGGTACAGTTCACTCTCCCACTTAAAAGAATATCATTTCTTTGGCATAAACAAACTAAAGCGTAGCTGCTTTCAGTGCAAAAAGACACCAGCTTGTTCTGTATATTGCAGTACAGACACTAAGCCACAAAGAACGCAGGTGCTGAGCATACTACACACTTTTATACTGGGTTGTGGTGTGAAGTACTGACTAGTAATCATAATAGTTAACCGTCTGAGTACTTACAACTCAATTATTAGAGCATAAGGCTGGCAGTACACGTGGCTCTCCTCACAAATAATAATAAACTAATAAACTCAAACTCAGTCATCAGTGGATTTTGTGCCTTACAGGTGTACATTTGGCTACATTTCTACACAAGCTAGGTTTCTCTTTGCAGCGTGTGTACCCGCGTAACCGGTGTCAGATTTAAAGCATAATTTCCCGTTTTAAGTGAAAGCAACAGTCATGTTTGTTAATGAAGAAACTTGTAATTATAGGTTTGTTCGTGTCAATATGTATTAGCGTAAATATTGAATTCTTCAGTAATGTTTTTATAGTTACGTCAAAAAGAACAGACGATAGAACAACTTGACAAAGATATGAAATTGTTGAGCCTTCAACAAAAAGAGAAGGAGAAACAGGTAGATCAATAATTTTCAACTTTGCTTTCCTAAGGGCTGTTTGCCCCATAACAGTAGATAAAGTGAAACAGAATTTCCCAGATGTCCTGATAGTTTGGTTAGTTTAGTGACAGTGATTGAAGAGGTGAAAGTTGCACACCACTCCCCTTTACGTCAATTGGCGGTGCAGGCAGTATATTTCTATATTTTTTTCATGGTAGGTTTTTGAACTTGCGAATAAAAGTAGAAAGCAAAGGACAGTTGCGTAAATCGAGGTAGAGGGGGGTATATCCGTTTCTTCTTAGCAAAATGCGAATCATCCTTCTCTCCGAAGTTAGAAAACGAGTAAAACTACTGAGATACATATTTTAGAAATGTGGGAGCTTGGAGATATCTTGAGCGATAGATGAACGTTCGTCAAGCTTTATCAGAAATCGTTTTTCTGAGAACAGAACTTGAGGAACGTTCATCTATCATTCGAGTAAAACTACTGGACGTCAGTAACCATATCATGGACCCTGCTGGAGTCATGCTAAGCTTTTATGTAATATTTACAGTATAAGCGACTGTGTTGTAAAGTACCTTTATTACTAGTACATGAAGACATTCACATTCTTGAAAAATGATGAAGTTTCCAACGATTTCTGCCGAGAAAGTACCAAGAAAATTCATGTAAATCGGGAGTTGTGTCACATTTGCAACAGCTTATAATTCTTTTGTTTTTCCCCCATTAATTATTAACAAATATTATAAGTTATCTTATCTTTCATCATCATTTTAAGCTACATATTCATATTTATCCACATTTATACACATTTATCAACTAGTTTTCCTCCATAAGTTTAGTTACAGTCCACAAGGATGTAGTTAACACATTTTAATTGGGGAATGTCCAGCTTAATTTGCCCAAACATTGAGTCCTTTCAAAAAGTTTTCCGAATTTAATTTGACGCGCATTTAGGCGTACCCTCTCTTCGTCAGCCCTAATACGTAAATTCAATATAAACCAGTAACCAGAAGGGATTTTGACCTACCTTAATGAAGCCAAATTTTGCCCGAATTTTCTGTTTTTTGACAAACTTTGGGTAGTGTCACACACCACTACACCCCCCAAGAACTACACATCTGGTTACGGAATGAAGAATGTGCACTACGTCTTCTTGTCACCAGAACCTCCGCGAAGGCCTGGAGGTGACTCCAAGAGACTCTGAGATTAAAGTCTCCAACTTTGAAATTGAAAATAATCCACTCATTTTTGCTGTATGAGTTCACGCTTATGACGACAGACGAAGGTTTCAGCATCGACCTATTAGGCAAAAACTTTTCAGTACTAAATATGCTTCCGAGCCATTTTCTGGGAAACGTTTATCAAGTGCCTTTAATTGCGTACAGGAATCGCACCACACTGCTGCGGGTGCAGTTGCAATTCGTTCGGCTATCAGCTAACGTTTCCGCGGAATTGATAGCTTGAGTAGATGCGCCATAACGCATGTCACTGCCAAGCCACCACAATTCTGCCAATACATCGTTTCAATTCTATTTAGATCATTCGCCATGTCGAGGCGATAAAGAAGCTGGAACGTGATTTGAGGCAGTCTACTTCGGAGTTCTCAGTGTTACAGAGGAAAGCTTCGCATGAAGTGAGTCAAAATCGAAGTTCTAAATAAGTAAAATATTTTGAATAAAATTAACTTTCCCAAACTTTGTTGTGTAGCCGTTTTGAAGTTCGAACGAAAAGCTTATGATAAATTTGCGTATGTTTTCACGATTTCCTTCAGGATGAATTTGATGGACATGGTATTGCTATAATTTATTCCTTTTCGTAGGTTCTGAACAAGTCGTTTGTCTGATCTTAGCTTGTTTTTTTTTGTAATTGATAGACAATTATAAGAGATGATGCCATCAAAACCCTACAACAAGCTCGCGAAGAATATCATAACCAGGTAGCGATCGTTACTGTTTTGTTGAATTGCCATATATTATTATTATTGTTATTGTTGTTGTTGTTGTTGTTGTCGTTATTGTTGTTGTTGTTATTACGGGGCAAAATACTCATTCAATAGCTAAATAAGCTAAATTACAATAACTACAGTGTGTTTTATACGTAAAGAATATAGTTATTGCATTGTAGTTTTAACATCATTAAAATTACATGATAAAATATACGTAGCAACAAATGCGAGTGAAATTTCTGAGAAAACTTTAAAATTATCATCGTATATAACTTCAATCTAAACTCTAATTTATATTATCGAAACCTAATTATACTTACCAATGCCATATACTGTTGGACTAAAGTCTTTTCCTGGTAAAAAATACGACGCTTATGTCACTGGCGATGTGTCACTGATCACAAAAAAAGGCTTGATCAAATAGCCACATTTTGAAAATTAAGTGAAAAAAATGTGCGAAATCCGTCTTGTTTATTACTGACCACACAAAACATAAACGCACGATGGATATCAAGCCTAATGTCCGACCTGTTCGGAAAATTTAACCTCCCCCGGGTAGCAGCAAGAGGGGCACAATGTTTGTCAAGAGTGAATACTATACAGAAATCTTGGGCCTGTGAGAGCTTGGTGCTATTACAGAAGATGAGGAAATGTTCGTCAACCCACTTACCAAGAACGTCTGCTAATCATCTATAATAACACCAAGCTCCCCAAATTAATCCACAACGTTTGTGTATAACAGTCATGTTGTGAAGAATTTTTGAGGGGTCTTTGGTGATCTTGTATCGAATATCGAAGCTGGCTTTATCAAGAATCTTGACTTCATGCAGCCGGAATATTGAACACTCGAATTAGTAATTGCTTTTGAAAAAAATCAGCGTTTACGAACAATAAAGTTCGATGGTTTACAGGAGTGGTCGCGTTTATAATTTTTCGTGATTTTTCAAGTAAATTACGTATTCTTTAATTTGTTGGTGTACTTAGTTTGCTTGACTATGTGCACTTGTAGTTGTGTGAATAAATATTTAATGCTTTGTAATACATTGACTGTACAATTCAGCTGATGGAAAAGCAAGAAATTATCGAATCTATGAGTCGCGATATTGACGAGTTGAGGGCGGATGTTCAAGACAAAATGG